>JAOPSE010000024.1:53956041-54018017 GCA_029449295.1 Zea luxurians | reverse complement strand
CCGCATGCCCAACGATAACTTCGTCAAGTGCATCAACTTCGCCCTCAATGTATTCAAAGGTGCTCGGCAAGTTTTCAGCTGAAGGTGTAAACTTATCAGAGCTGGCCCCAATTGAGTAAACACATCCTTCAGCCGCTGCACACATCGGTTGCCGAAATCTAAACATTTTTCCTGAAGCTCCTTCAATGATTTCTGCAAATTTGAATTCTTCTCAATTTCGGTTTTGAGACTTGTTTCAAGATTCTTCTTTTCTTGCTCAGATTTTTCTGATTTATGAGTAATTCGCTGTTCAATTTGTCAATTTCGGCTTGAGCTTTAGCCAGTGAACCTTCCATAGAGTGAATGACGAAGTTCTTCTTCTCCAAGGCAGCTTCGTGATCCTTAACTTTATTTTCAAGTTCTTGAATGTCGAAGTCCTTTTTCTTCAAAGCAGCTTCGTAACTTTCAACTTTATTTTCTAGATCTTTGATGGTAGCTTCATTTTTCTCGTCTTCAAGATCTTGTTGCATCCTCAACACTTTACTTAATAATATACTCTGGCAAAACAACCTTCGTCAGAAAACATCTTGATTCAAAAAAATTGAGTTTTTACCTTGAAATTAGCATAGAACAGGCTACCGGCGATATGCTGTCGCTGGTACCTACAGAGGTCCGCTTCAATCTTTGGCAGCCCAACATTCTTTGAGAAAGTCCTAACAACTTTAGCCTCGGTTCGATTCCGAAGGCATCTTAGTTTCCCTTCATTGACTCCGCCAAACAGCAGAGCCCCTGGTTTGTACCCAAAGGATACGACATATTTCTTTAGCTCTTCTTTTTCAGTTTCTGATAACTCTTGTCCCAGTATATCTTGAAAATTGAAATTTTCCTCCTCCAAAGTATCTTCAGTTTGCTCTTTTCCATTCTCAATTGTTGTGTCCGCAGCCGCAGCAGCTTCTTCCTCAGCCATTTTTAGAAGTATGTTATCAATATCACCAAGTGTGGTTTCTAGATTGGGATCTTCGGCGGTCTCGGTTTCGGCTCCGGTGGCTTCGGCTCCGGTGGCTGCTCTGGTGGCTTCGGCTCCGGTGGCTGCGGTTTCGACAGTGCCAGCGCTTTCAATAAATGGTATTTTTTACGCCGATGTCGGTGGCGGTGTCTGATGAATGACATCAGCCACTTGGATAATCCTCCTTTTTTCGGCTTAGCGGGACTTTCTGTTGCCGAAGGTTCTTTTTCCTTCTGAAAAAACTTCGTCAGTTCTAGCGCCAGCGAACTTAGCTTGATAGGCAAAGGTTCAGTCATTATCTTTAGAATCTCTGCCACTTCGGTAGCAGAAGGTGTCGCAGGAGCTTCCTCCTCTTGGCCCGATGTCTTTGGTTTCGGGGATGTAGCTTTTCTTTTCTTTGGAGCAGCTATCTTCGGCTCAGGGCTCAGTTTTCTTTTCTCAGAAATTTCTTTGTCCTTTTTAACCAATTTACTATCTTCTTTGTCAAGAGCGCTGGCAACTCTTTTTCTTTTCTGCCCTTCAGCAACTTTGCCCAACTGCTCATAGTCAGGATAATCAAAATTCAAGGCATCCATCACCCGATTCATTCTTCGCTTCGGGCGAGTGCCGAAAGCCGCAGTCATTAATTGATCTTCTTTTTTAGAATAGTTGCCGAGGATCTCGTTGCACATAACCTCAATTGTATCCAACCACTCTTGGCAAGGTGTTTTAAAATGTTTTTTAAACTTGAAATGATAAGGTAGTCGAACAAGCTCTTTCTTCTTCTTCTCTCCATTCAGCTTCGGCATGTCCCATTCCTTCAAAGTTGGAAATACTCTGAATGCTAAGAATTCTTGGACTAGATCCCTGGTGCCAATGTGCTCTACAACAACCCGAAATTCACCCAGTGCAATCTGGCATGGGCTATCCGGATTCATGGTGCATTGAGGCCTAGTTTCTCCGAAGGTTAACCTTAAAGGGCTCTAAACCAGCTTTTCCTTCTTTTCATCCACTTTGACATAAACCATTCACTCTTCCAGCCAGCTGGCCATTTTGTACGATAACTGATAATTGGATACTTGGCATCTTTCCGATATGCAAAATTGTAGCAGCCGAAATTATCATGCAACCCGTCTTCTCTAGCTTTTGTCTGGTAATGAAGCTCGTGTGCCCGGTAAAAACCCTCGACAAGTGGCTCTGCCTCCTGGCTTCGGAGTGCCCAGATGTAAACACTAAGCCTAACAATGGCGTTAGGAGTTAACTGATGAAGGTGAATCCCAAATCTCTCTAAAACATCTGCAATCATCCCATGTAGGGGAAATCTTAACCCCGCTTTGAAGAAGCTCTTAAAAACTACTACCTCATCTTTTTTAGGCTTCGGGGTAATCTCTTCTCCCCCGAAGCGAATCAGCTCCTTTTTGTCTTCACTGAAATAGCCTAACTTCAGTAACTTAGCCATATCACCCTCAGTAATAGTAGACTTCCCAAACTCTAGGTGGCTGGGTTTAGACGGCATCGCACCGTACTCATCCTCAGATTCATTTTCTTCAACGTCAGCTTGTTTTGCTTCGACAGTAGATATATCCTCTGATGTTGCCAGCCCAGACCACCTCATTGCTTTGGAAATAGGAACAGTTTCAGTGGTTTCGGCCTCGTCTCCCTCACGCTCAATCCTGGCAGTGGAGCGCAATCTAGCCATTTGATTATGAATTCCTAAAGTTTTTTGAAATTAATAACCTTTTTTCCGAAGCTCTTCTTGTGACGAAGCAGAATCCGGAGTGGTGCTTCGTTTGAGTGCAAGGGTCAAGCTTCGGCTATGGTGAAATTTTTGGCAGCAAAACAGTGCAATTGCAATGAATGTTGTGGTAACTTTACACCTACTTGTCTGTTTATATAGTGCTGCAGGTAAAAAGGTGAATCGTCAAGTCTCCTACACCAGACGAACAGTCGCCCGCACCCACTGAACGGTGGGCCACAAAACCCGAGAAGGTAAATATGCATGGTGGGACTACTCCGCGCTCGGAAGTTGTATCGTTTCTCGGCAACGAGCTCAGGGAAGGTGTTTTTCGGACCTTCGGCTACCCGAAGCTTAAGAGACTTTTTCACGGTTCAAGCTTGTTACGAAAAACGATCTAGCGCCGCGAAGGGGCTACTGTTGGGACCATGCTTCGTCGCCGAAGGTCCTGCAGGAAGAAACACCTTCGGTAAATCTGTTTATACGTGATACCAAAGCTACCACTCATGAAGCTTCGACACTATAGCGTATCCAAAGATGAAGGATCGAACCGACTTAAAGATGGAATGACTTTTTAGTCCATAAGAGTCTGAGTTATAATTGTGATCTTCTATAAGGGGCATGATTGTAATTTCTTATAGGCTACGTCATGTGCCTATAAATAGGTGAATAGTACTCCTTTACTGTTCACGGAATCCTGTAATTGCTAACGCAGTATTCTGGAATTATCGTTTTCTGTCAGGGCGAAGCATTTGAGAACAAGTCCCCAACACCGCTCATATTGAGGAGATTAAACCATTAGAGGCTATCAGTATAGTGTCAGAATTCCCAGATGTGTTTCCCGAGGAGTTACCAGGTATGCAACCTGAAAGGAAGGTTGAATTCGCCATAGAGCTTATTCCAGGCACCGCCCCTATTTCCAAGAGAGCCTATCGAGTGTCTGGACCAGAGTTGGTGGAACTTAAGAAGCAAATTGATGAGTTGTTTAGAAAAAGGTTACATCAGACCAAGTACTTCGCCTTGGGCAGCCCCAGTGCTGTTTGTGGAGAAGGATGGCACAAAGAGGATGTGCATCGATTACCGATCCTTGAATGAGGTTACTATCAAGAACAAGTACCCCTGCCTAGAATTGAAGATTTATTCGATCAGTTGAGAGGAGCCAGTGTGTTCTCAAAGATAGATTGAGGTCAGACTACCATCAGCTCAGAATCCGACCTTCAGATATACCGAAGACAACATTTATCACCAAGTATGGGTTGTATGAGTTCACGGTCATGTCATTCAGTTGATGAATGCGCCAGCTTACTTCATGTACTTGATGAACAATGCGTTCATGGACTACCTCGACAAGTTCGTGGTGGTGTTCATTGATGACATTCTTATATATTTCCAGAATGAGCAAGAGCATGAAGAGCATTTGAGGAAAGTACTGGCAGAGGCTAACGAGATTGTCAGCTGTATGCCAAGCTTAGCAAGTGCGAGTTCTAGATCAGTGAAGTCCTATTCTTGGGTCACATTATAAACCGAGAGGGAGTGGCTGTAAATCCGAAGAAGGTAACAGCTATCTTGGACTAGAAAGCACCAAAAGATGTCCGAGGAATCAAGAGTTTCATTGGAATGGCCGGTTATTATCGGCGTTTCATTGAAGGTTTCTCCAAAGATTGCCAGGCCAATGATAGCCTTGTTGGCAAAAAAGGTTGAGTTCAAATGGACCCCGACATGCCAGAAGTCCTTTGAGACATTGAAGAAGAAGTTGACAACGGCACCAGTACTGATTCTGCCAGATGTTCACAAGCCATTCTCAGTGTATTGCGATGCTTCCGTACACCGGTCTGGGATGTGTGTTGATGCAGGAAGGGAGAGTAGTGGCATACTCATCTCGACAGTTAAAGGTTCATGAGAACAATTATCCTACTCATGATTTGGAGCTAGCAGCCATGGTTCATGCATTGAAGACCTAGAGGCATTATCTGTATGGGCAGAAGTGTGATATCTACACAGACCACAAGAGCCTCAAGTACATATTCACTCAGTCTGAGTTAAACATGAGGCAACGAAGATGGCTAGAGTTGATAAATGATTATGAGCTAGAGATTCATTATCACCCAGGCAAAGCAATGTAGTTGTAGATGCTCTTAGCAGGAAGAGTCAAGTCAATATGTTGGCCGCTCACCCGATGCCATATGAGCTAGCAAAGGAGTTCGACAGATTAAGTCTCGGATTTCTGAACAACACCCAAGGGGTGACAATCGAGTCGGAACCCACTCTAGAGCAAGATATCAGGAAAGATCAGAAGGATGATGAGAAAATCAACGAGATCCGGCAGCTGATCATAGATGGAAAAGACAAGGATTTCCATGAAGATGTAGAAGGAGTGGTATGGTTCAAGGACAGACTATGTGTTCTCGACATCAAATTGATCCAAGAACTGATTCTCAAGGAAGCCCATGAGACAGCTTACTCTATACACCCCGGTAGTGAGAAGATGTACCAAGACCTGAAGAAAAGATTCTGGTGGTATGGTATGAAAAGGGAGATAGCAGAGTGTGGCAGAACCTCCCAAGTTATTGGGCCCACATGCACCTATCCTTGTCTCAAAGACCTCAGACGGCTATGCATGTGCACCGAATAACTTAACTGGATCTGTCCGAGTGTCCCATGGACCCCGGATAAACCACTTACAACCAGAATCGCAGGATTAAGTAAACACAAATCACACACCAAAAAAAATTTTGCAGTGGAAATCTTATTACCAAATTTTACAAGTTACAACAAATTTACATTATATTTATCGGAGTGTTAAAAGTGGTTCAAGGAATAAACTTTGAAATGTTTATAAATTATTTATAAGTTTGAATATTTGCTAGCTTAGTGACAATCCTCAATAAGAAGTATAGAAGAAGTACTTAGACTTATAAGAAGGTCGTGCCCACCGGCGCTTAACACCATTCACAATCAAAGTGACTCGTAACCTGCAGCAACAATGGGAATAAAACCCTAAGTACACAAGTACTCAACAAGACTTACCCGACTAAAGAAAAGACTCTCAAGGATATGCTGGTTAAATAGGAATCAAGGAAAAGGCTTTAGCAAGAATCAATTTAGATATTTTTGCAGAAATAGCTTACTAAAGTGAGTCCTTACTTCAATATTTTAACGCCAGATTAAATATTAATAGACTCTAGTTGCATCTAGTCTAATTTCACCATCTCATCAATACAACATCATTTTTATTCATAATGTTTACATCCTGACCAAGGTTGCAGGTCAGTGATCAAGTCTCCACTATCCGGGGATATAACGGCGATCCGAATCGATTTACTCAGTTGAGGATCTCTAACCACATGACATATGTAGCACTTAACCCTTGCATATGTCAACCATTCCCACAGATCCTCCACAACGTGAACCGGTCCACGCTACCCGGGAGCACAGTACTCCTCCATCCAGCCTCTAGCCAGGAGGGTACACGCTACTCCCACAATCTCCCACGCCCGGTGCGCGATTGTCTTTTCATGTATGGAATAGTCGGGTTCAAGCTTATCCTATCCCATATCCAGGGCATGTGGCCAGTTAAGATAGTCCTTGATCATACAGGCCTACATACGCATCCAATCCTTAATTAACATGGGTAGAACATCACCTGTTCCTAGCCCAAGTCCCGATTTAAGTATTTCCATCCTTAGGATTGTTTGTGTTCCTTAGGATAAAAAGAGCATCACAGGAACTTTGCAGTAAGATCCCACCATGCTCCCAATGAAAATATTCTTGCAGGCAGAAGTCATCCTTCTTTAGGATAACCCCTGAGCTAGGCATTAATGCAAAAGACAACCTCTATCCACAAGATCTAAGTAGGGCTAAGCATTTTTGTAAATCATATTTTGATACTTCATCAGAAGTATCTATAAAGGTATGGATATCAAGGTAGGCAATGCATCCAATAGTTTCCAAGCAACTCCTATAAAACTTAATGCACATTTCATTAGACTTAAAGTGTATAAAAAATCTTTTAAAAACACAAGGAAGGGGTTGCATGCACCGGGGCTTGCCTGGAATAAACACTAGTTAGTGTTTGTTAAGTGACGACCACTTGACGATCATCCTTGTCCTAGCACTTGATCAGGCAGGTTCGTCCATCAGCATCACCATGCGGAGTAGCCCGCACTTGGGGTCGACGTGGCTCGTGTCCCGCATCACGCGATTAATTACGTACCTCATGGGATGCACAATGCACATGTATGAATATACAGAGGAATATCATAAGACAAATAATCTACATTGAAGATGATGAAGCACTTATAACAAAGCATTAGAATCAATCACAAGCAAGTACTAGCTAGCGATATAAGGCTAATTATAATAATTACGCTTTTCTAGCCTATTCGGAGATAGCTCATATATTAAGAAACTTTAAACCTTGTACGAGTCCTTTATTTTTCTTAGCTAATGCATAACACTGAAGGGCTAACAATATTCAAACTCCCATTATTGGATGCCTGAGTTATAGTACCTGCAGGAACAATTTAACTAACCTATATTCTACTAGGGCATTCTAACCATCGATATAATACAACGTAATAATTACTAAGGCAAGGCTTTTGACCTCACTATTCAACACAATCCACATCGACAAACTTATCGAATAATTGCTTAAAATACTAAATCTATTCTTCACGCCACTAATTTGACATACTTCATAAGTAAAACCAATTTAAACACGCTCGATAGACACGTCCGCTCGGGTATTCCTACGTAACTAGCATTTTAAACCTAAGTTTTACCTAGCGACACTAGTACGCCATAATCATGTCTTCACATGCGACAAGATATTTTGGCAACCATCTAATATAACTATGACATATTTATGCTTCAATTAAAATAATCATCACGATTAATATATCTATTCAATCCATCGACTTAATCAATTAATAAAAAATAGCGAGTTAGAGAACGGTTACCGATTCAACTAGAATTCCAAGTCAACGTTGACGATTCTTGTTCATGCCTTTTGTCGAGTTCCTAACAAGCGTCCCGTGAGTTCCACTTCTCACTCAAACTTCTAAAATTGCAGCGGTGATTGAAGGCGAGCACGTAGAGGCAGAGTTGGAGCGAACACGACGACAGCAAGGTTGTCGACCGACAGCAGTGTGGAGGCGAGTGACGACATCGACGTGGTGGTACGACAATTCTATTCGACGCAAATAATGGCGTGACGACACCTTTGAGCTTTTTGTCAAGCACAAGCGCAGGGTGCCGGGATGGAGCAGACGTGGCGATGGCTGAAGTTGACACAAGCGGCAAGGCGAGTGCAAAAGTACAATAGACGACACCCCGACGAGCACGCAGCAAGGCACACAACAGCGAAGATAGTCGAATCGGCAACAGAGCGTTGTCGAACTCGATGAACACGACCACGGTCGTGTGCTGACGCGGATAGGACAACGGCGGCTGGCGAAATCCGAGCTGGGGAAAACGGCGCGCGCAAGAAAACTCTGGCCGGACGAGCTGGGAACACCAAGTCACCGACGAGCACGCGCGCAGCATCAGGGACAGATCAGAGGCTGAGCTGGGCGACTGCGTGCGACCACGGGCAAGCACGGGCATGGAAGCGACGCCGAGGGAGCTCGACATGGGCGAGCTTGGACTAAAGCACGCGCGGCAAGGATAGTCGACGGCAAGCTGAAACCATCGGAAGGCGAGGGCGCTTGAGACCATCCAGGGAGGATCGACGGCGGCCGAGCAGAGGGACACGGCGGAAGGGGCGACCATGGAGAAGCTCGGCGCGCAGAGAGCAGCGCGGTCGGCCGAGCAGGAGGACGAGCAACGCCGGCGAGCTCGCACGCGGAGAAGCAGTAGGCGCGGCAACGGTAGGGACGGCCCTGGAGGCGAGCTGCATGGCAGAGGAGCTCACACGCGCACAGGAAAGAACTCACGACCAACAGCAAGCAAATCGACGCCAGCGAGGGAGCTAGGAGCAGGAACAGGGACGCGGCCAATGGAGCTGGGCGAGCGCTGCGGACGATGATGGAGAGCTCGGCTGGCGTCCATGCCATGGCTGAGGGAGCAGCAGACCACGTCAAGCTGGAGCCAGGTCTAGGGCGCGGCCATAGGATGAGGCGAGAAGACGACCTGGCGGCCGACGCGCGCAGGAAGAAAAGGAGAGCGCGGTCCGAGCAGGAAGATCCTGGGCGCCATGAGAGCTGCAGGGAGCTTCAGCCAGGCGCCGCGCGATGGAAGCGAGTGCGGCAGGGAAGACGGAGCGTGCGCGTCCAGGGAGAGAAAGCTGGAGATGGCGCAGGCAAAAAAACTCAGAGAGAGATGAACGGATAGGGCCTCCAGGTGCAGAGCGGTGTGAGGATAAGGAGAGGAAATATGTGTGCTAGATGAAGATGTATAGGATTTCTTCTCCAAGAATTTGGACACAATAGAATAGAAAATATCGGCTAGGAGATAGTCAGATAGAGCACTCGGCTGGCCGGCGAGCTGAACCAGCCACGCGCGACAGGAATAGAATAGCAGCCAGAGAGAGAGCGGTGGGAAGAGTGATAAGATGGAGGAAGAAGAAAATATCAGCCGTTGGCTACGTGAGGATGAGGCTCACGGAAGATTAGGCTGCTAGAGCTGTGCAGGAGATAGGAACGAAGCCTGCTAAGCAATGAAAAAAATCAGTGGCCAGGAAGCTACAGCGGTGGTTTAGACAAAAATCTAGAGAACAGTACACTCCAGATAGAATTAGTGACGGTGGGAAGAGATAAGGTTAGTAAATATTTTCTATTTTGATCTTTTCTTCTTTCTTCCTTAAAGAATACCGGTACTAGAATTAGAGTTTGGGTGAGATGTAAACAGTCTGGATTAAGTCAATCTCGACTTCAATATTTTAATTTACGACTGATTTCGTTTTAGCCAAACCGATTAACAATTATTCGAGTTCGGTTCTAATTACCTTTATCTGCTTTGAGCGATTTACTACTAAATAACTCATGATTATCAACCTCGCGCAAGATTTCTTTTAGATAACGTGCGATCCTAATTATTTTGCATTTAAAATTTTAGTCGCCGATTTCTAATAAATCTCGTTTCGGACAAAGTCGGAGGGCTGAACTAAGTTTCTAATTTTGTCTTTGTGCAAGCGATGAATTTTAAATAATCACTAGACTCACCGGTTTTCGGAACAATTATGTTCCGAACATCACTAAAATTTAGGAAAAGCCCGGATAGATAAAGATAAAAAGAATGTCGAACTAACGACAGACGAAACAGATTAAAACAGAGAGACTGTTATTCTTATTAATATCCCGTACTTACGTCCATATTTGCTGTTTACGTACAGTAACACCTGGGGTGTTACACAGAGTATGTGGCTATGTGTGACAGTTGTCAGAGCATTAAAGCCGAACATCAGAGACCTGCAGGTTTGTTTCAGCCGTTGTAGATTCCTCAGTGGAAATGAGATGAGATTGGAATAGACTTTATAGTTGGTCTGCCCCGCACTCGAGCTGGTTATGACTCTATCTGGGTAGTAGTGGACCGTTTGACAAAGGCGGCCCATTTCATACTAGTCAAGACCACTTACAACAGTGCAGTGTTAGCCAAACTATACATGTCTCGGATTGTGTGCTTGCATGGTGTTCCGAAGAAGATAGTATCAGATAGAGGTACTCAGTTCACCTCTCATTTTTGGCAGCAGTTGCATGAAGCTTTGGGCACACATTTAAGTTCAGCTCAGCTTACCACCCACAGACAGATGGTCAAACGGAGAGAACCAATCAGATTCTGGAGGACATGTTGAGGGCTTGTTCTTTGCAAGACAAAATAGGTTGGGACAAGAGATTACCATATGCAGAATTCTCTTACAACAACAGCTATCAGGCCAGTTTGAAGATGTCACCATTCGAAGCGCTCTATGGGAGGAATTGCAGGACTCTATTGCATTGGGACCAACCCGGTGAAAGACAGGTGTTCGGACCAGATATTTTGCTTGAAGCCGAAGAGAACATCTGTCGGCGTTTCGAGACCGGGGGGTCCCTGAGCCGACGAGTGAAGTGTCGCCGCGTGCCCCAGCCCAGATGGGTCGACGCGAGGCCGAGCGCGAAGGGGGGAAGTGAGGTGGCCGGAGATGGGCGTGAGAGAGGTGGAAATCCCGCGGCCTTCGTGTTCGTCCGGCGCCCAGGTCGGGTGCGCTTGCAGTAGGGGGTTACAAGCGTCCACACGGGGGAAGGAGCGAGCGGCCTCACGCGAGCGCCCGTCTCGTCCTCGTCCCCGTGCGGCCAACCCTCTCTAAGAGGTCCCTGGTCCTTCCTTTTATAGGCGCAAGGAGAGGATCCAGGTGTACAATGGGGGGTGTAGCAGAGTGCTACGTGTCTAGCGGAGGAGAGCTAGCGCCCTAAGTACACGCCATCGTGGCGGCCGGAGAGATTTTGGCGCCCGGTTTGTGTGATGTCGTGGCCGTCGGAGGAGCGCTGGAGCCTGGCGGAGGGACAGCTATCGGGGCCGTCGAGTCCTTGCTGACGTCCTCTTGCTTCTGTAAGGGGGCCGAGAGCCGCCATCGTCAGGGAGCATGCGGGGCGCCATCATCGCCTATCTGGCGGAGCGAGCCAGATGGAACGCTGGTCTTGTTCCCCGTAGCCTGAGTCAGCTTGGAGTAGGGAAATGATGGCGCCTCCTGTTGATGTGGCCGGTCCGCGCCCTAGGTTGGGCGATGTGGAGGCTCCTCCGAGGTCGAGGTCGAGTCCGTCTTCCATGGCCGAGGCCGAGTCCGAGCCCCTAGGTCGGGTGAGGCGGAGGCCGTTGGCTAAGGCCAGGGTGGAATTTGAGTCCTGGGGTCGGGCGAAGCGGAGTTCGTCGTCTTCTGAGGCTGAGCCCAAGTCCGAGCCCTGGGTCGGGCGGAGCGGAGTTCGCCGTCTTCCGGGGCTGAGCCCAAGTTCGAGCCCTGGGTCGGGTGGAGCGGAGTTCGCCGTCTTCCGGGGCTTAGCCCGAGTCCGAGCCCTGGGTTGGGCGGAGCGGAGTTCGCCGTCTTCCGGGGCTTAGCCCGAGTCCGAGCCCTGGGTCGGGCGGATCGGAGTTCGCCGTCTTCCGGGGCTTAGCCCGAGTCCGAGCCCTAGGTCGGGCGGAGCGGAGTTCGCCGTCTTCCGGGGCTTAGCCCGAGTCCGAGCCCTGGGTCGGGCGGAGCGGAGTTTCCTATGGTGCGTGCGGCCGGGCCTGACTGCCTGTCAGCCTCACTCTGTCAAGTGGCACAGCAGTCGGCGCAGGCGGCGCTGTCTTTCTGTCAAACCGGTCAGTGGAGCGGCGAAGTGACGGCGGTCACTTCGGCTCTGTCAGCTGAGGGGCGCGCGTCAGGATAAAGGTGTCGGGCCACCTTTGCATTAAACGCTCCTGCGATTTGGTCGGGGTTGCTTCTTGGCGAAGACAGGGCCTCGGGCGAGCCGGGAACGTGTTCGCTGCTGGAGGGGGGCCTCGGGCGAGGCGGAGATCCTCCGGGGTCGGCTGCCCTTGTCCGAGGCTAGGCTCGGGCGAGGCGTGATCGAGTCCCTCGAATGGACTGATCCCTGACTTGATCGCACCCATCAGGCCTTTGCAGCTTTATGCTGATGGGGGTTACCAGCTAAGAATTAGGAGCCTTGAGGGTACCCCTAATTATGGTCCCCGACAGTAGCCCCCGAGCCTCGAAGGGAGTGTTAGCACTCGCTTGGAGGCTTTCGTCGCACTTTTTTGCAAGGGGACCAGCCTTTCTCGGTTGCGTTTTGTTCCGGTGGGTGCGCGCGAGCGCACCCGCCGGGTGTAGCCCCCGAGGCCTCGGAGGAGTGGTTTGACTCCTCCGAGGTCTTAACGCCTCGCGCAATGCTTCGGCTGGTCTGGTCGTTCCCTCATGCGAGCTGGCCGTAGCCTGGGTGTACGGTCGGGTCCCAAGTTCTCGGGCTGGTATGTTGACGCTGTCAACGGTTTGGCCGGAGCCGGGTTTGCGAGAGCAGCCCCCGAGCCTCTGCACAGGGCGAGAGGGCGATCAGGGACAGACTCGACTTTTTTACATACGCCCCTGCGTCGCCTTTTCGCAAGGAGGAGGGGGGAGAGCGCCATGTTGCCCTCGGTGGGCGCCGAACATGGTGTCTCCGGTGAGCTGCAGGCGGGTGATCCGAGCGGACGTCCATTCCCCATTCATTAGGGGTCGGCTAGAGGCCCAGAGGCGCGCCCAAAAGTACCTGCGGGTGATCTGCCGGACCCGGTCCCCTGGCGACGGGGTCCGAGGGCTCGATGCCTCCCTCTAATGGGATTCCGTTACAAGATCGTTCCCGCTGGTCTCAGAAATGTCCTAGGGTACCTCGGGAGCGCAGCCCGAGCCTTGGTTATGTATCGAACGTACCCATGGTCATCCCTCGCTCTGTGTCTGAGGCGGCTGTGAACCCTTCCGGGGCCAGCCTTCGAACCCCTGATCAGTAGTGGGCGCGGAGCCCGAGTAGCCTGAGGCGGCCGTTGAACCCTTCCGAGGGGCAGGCCTTCGAACCTCTGACCAGTAGTGGGTGTGGAGCCCACGTGCTCTGAGGCGGCTGTTGAACCCTTCCGAGGGGCCAGCCTTCGAACCTCTGATAAGTAGGGAGGCTCGGAGCCTGGTTCCTTCACGGGGAAGGGTCCTTTTCGGGGTATCCCCCTTTCCCGGTCCCTGTTGCAAGAGAGAGAAAGAGGAAAAAAAGGAAAAGGATACGAAATCGAATGACGCGGCGTACCTTTTTTGACGCGGTCATTATGGCGAAGGCGAAGCGTCGCTCGCTTCTCCTGCCAGAGGCACCGCCTGTCCCGCCGTGGAGTTAATGCGACGGGGCGAGTGGTTCGCAGGGCAGCCGTTGCGCGTGCGCGAGCCGTTCGAGGAACGGAACACGGGCGCGTTGTCTTCACGCCGTGAGAGAGGGTTCTCTTGCTGCCCCTGGATGGGACGTAAGCTTGGCTGACGACGTGACCGCTGCTCCTGCCCGCCTGCCACCGCCATTACTGCCGGCCCGTTTTCGGCCGCATTGACCGTCGCGCCAGGCTGGAGCCGCTGGGTCGTGCGCTGGGTCGCCTCGAGTCGTGGTATTGGTTCCGCAGTCGAGGAGGCGCGGTGGTGGCGCAGGTGGCGGTGCAGTTGCAGGCACGAAGCATCAGGTCGCCCACCTGGAGGTCTCGGGACCGGACCCCTCGGGCGTGGTAGCGTCGCATGGACTGCTGGTACCCAGCGCTGAGTGTAGTAAGGCCTTGTCCCGAGCCTCTTCCAGCTGGTCCAGCGAGTCTTCTTGACTAGCTTGGTTGCTTTGGTCGGCATAGGCCCTTGTCCTCGGGGAACCGTATTCCAGGTCTGTGGGCAAGATGGCCTCGGCCCCATAGACTAGAAAGAACGACGTGAAGCCCGTGGCTCGGCTCGGTGTCATTCTCAGGCTCCAGACCACCGAGGGGAGTTCCTTCATCCATCGCTTGCCGAACTTGTTGAGGTCGTTGTAAATCCGAGGCTTGAGTCCTTGTAGAATCATGCCGTTGGCACGCTCTACTTGCCCATTCGTCATGGGATGAGCCACGGCGGCCCAGTCCACCCGGATGTGGTGATCCTCGCAGAAGTCCAGGAACTTTCTGCCGGTGAACTGGGTGCCGTTGTCGGTGATGATGGAGTTCGGGACCCCCGAAACGATGGATGATGTTGGTGAAGAATGCCACCGCCTGCTCGGACCTGATGCTGTTCAGGGGTCGGACCTTGATCCACTTGGAAAATTTGTCGATGGCGACCAACAGGTGCGTGTAGCCCCCGGGTGCCTTCTGCAAGGGGCCGACGAGGTCCAGACCCCACACAGCAAAAGGCCATGTGATGGGTATCGTCTGCAGAGCTTGAGCGGGCAGGTGGGTCTGCCTTGCATAGAACTGACACCCTTCGCAGGCGCGGACAATTCTAGTGGCGTCGGCCACCGCCGTTGGCCAGTAGAAACCTTGTCGGAAAGCATTTCCGACAAGGGCTCGAGGTGCTGCGTGGTGGCCGCAAGCCCCCGAGTGTATTTCTCGGAGGAGTTCCTGACCTTCGGTGGTGGAGATGCATCGCTGGAGGATGCCTGAAGGGCTGCGGTGGTAGAGCTCCTTCCCTTCTCCCAGCAAGACGAACGACTTGGCGCGCCGCGCCAACCGCCGAGCTTCGGCTCGGTCAAGGGGTAGCTCTCCTCGGTGGAGATATTGCAGGTACAGGGTCTGCCAGTTTTGATCAGGCGTGACCCCGCTTTGCTCCCCCTCGACGCGTAGCGTCTCGCCCTCGGGGGCCGAGGGTACCTCGGGCCGAACCAAGGGTACCTCGGGCCGAGCCGAGGGTGCCTCGGACTGTGCCAAGGGTACCTCGGGCTGGGCCGAGGGTGCCTCAGGCTTGGGCGCGTCGTCGATCTTGACGGAGGGTTGATGTAGATCTCGGGAGAAGACGTCCGGGGGAACCGTTGTTCGCCCTGAGGCTATTTTAGCCAGCTCGTCCGCAGTCTCGTTGTAGCGCCAAGCAATGTGGTTGAGCTCGAGCCCGTAGAACTTGTCTTCCAGGCGCCGAACCTCATCGCAGTAGGCCTCCATCTTCGGGTCGCGGCAGTGGGAGTTCTTCATGACTTGGTCGATGATGAGCTGCGAGTCACCGCGAGCGTCGAGGCGTCAGACCCCTAGCTCGACGGCAATCCGCAACCCGTTGACCAGAGCCTCGTACTCAGCTACATTGTTGGACGCTGGGAAGTGGAGGCGTAGGTGCTTCCCGAGGGGCGAGATGAAGAGTAGGCCTGCGCCGGCTCCTGTCTTCATCAGCGACCCATCGAAGAACATGGTCCAGAGCTCCGGTTGGATCGGAGCTGTTGGTAGCTGGGTGTCAACCCATTCAGCCACGAAGTCCGCCAAGACCTGGGATTTGATGGCCTTCCGAGGGGCGAACGAGATTGTTTCGCCCATGATTTCCACCACCCACTTTGCAATCCTACCCGAGGCCTCTCGGCAATGGATGATCTCCCCCAGGGGGAAGGATGACACCACAGTTACCGGATGAGACTCGAAGTAGTGTCACAACTTCCGCCGTGTCAGGATCACAGCGTACAGCAGCTTCTGAACTTGTGGGTAGCGGATTTTGGTTTCGGACAGTACCTCGCTGACGAAGTAGACTGGCATCTGAACAGGCAATGCATGCCCCTCTTCTTGCCTCTCGACCACAATCGCGGCGCTAACCACCTGAGTGGTCGCGGCGACGTAGACCAAGAGGGCTTCTCCGGCAGCTGGGGGCACCAAGATAGGCGCCTTCATGAGGAGCGCCTTCAGGTTCCCGAGGGCTTCCTCGGCCTCAGGGGTCCAAGTGAAGCGCTCGGCCTTCCTTAAGAGGCGGTACAGGGGTAGACCTCTTTCGTCGAGGCGTGAGATGAAGCGGCTCAGAGCCGCGAGACATCCCATGACCCTCTGTACGCCTTTCAAGTTCTAGATGGGCCCCATGCTGGTGATGGCTGCGATCTTCTCCGGGTTGGCTTCGATGCCCCGTTCAGAGACGATGAACCCCAAGAGCATGCCTCGGGGCGCCCCGAAGACACACTTTTCGGGATTGAGCTTGACACCTTTCGCCTTGAGACATCGGAATGTCACTTCAAGGTCGGAAAGGAGGTCGGAGGCTTTCCTCGTCTTGACTACGATGTCATCGACGTAGGCCTCGACCGTGCGGCCAATGTGCTCGCCGAACACATGGTTCATGCACCGTTGGTACGTCGCGCCCGCATTCCTCAAGCCGAACGGCATGGTGACATAGCAGTACATGCCGAAGGGTGTGATGAAATAAGTCGCGAGCTGGTCGGACTCTTTCATCCTGATTTGGTGATACCCTGAGTAGGCATCGAGGAAAGACAGGGTTTCGCACCCAGCAGTGGAATCCACAATCTGATCGATGCGAGGCAGAGGGTAGGGAACCTTCGGACATGCTTTGTTCAGACCAGTGTAGTCTACACACATCTGCCATTTCCCCCCTTTCTTTCTCACAAGCACAGGGTTGGCAAGCCATTTGGGATGGAATACCTCTTTGATGAACCCTACCGCCATTAGCTTATGGATCTCCTCGCCTATGGCTCTGCGCTTCTCCTCGTCGAATCGGCGCAGAGGCTGCTTGACGGGTCGGGCTCCGGCTCGGATGTCCAGCGAGTGCTCGGCGACATCCCTCGGTATGCTGGGCATGTCCGAGGGACTCCACGCGAAGACGTCGGCGTTCGCGCGGAGAAAGTCGACGAGCACTGCTTCCTATTTGGGATCGAGCCCGGAGCCGATCCGGACTTGCTTGGAGGCGTCGCTGCTGGGGTCGAGGGGGACGGACTTAACCGTCTCCGCTGGCTCGAAGTTGCCGGCATGACGCTTCACGTATGGCACCTCCTTAGAGAGGCTCTCCAGGTCGGCGATGAGGGCCTCGGACTCGGCGAGGGCTTCGGCGTACTCCACGCACTCTACGTCGCATTCGAACGCGTGTTTGTACGTGGGGCCGACGGTGATGACCCCGTTGGGGCCCGGCATCTTGAGCTTGAGGTAGGTGTAGTTGGGGACGGCCATGAACTTCACGTAGCAGGGCCTCCCCAATAACGCGTGGTAGGTTCCTCGGAACCCGACCACCTTGAACGTCAGGGTCTCCCTTCGGAAGTTGGAGGGTGTTCCGAAGCAGACGGGCAGATCGAGTTGTCCGAGGGGTTGGACGCACTTCCCGAGGATGATCCCATGGAAAGGCGCAGCGCCCGCCCGGACCGAGGACAGATCGATACGCAGAAGCCCGAGGGTCTCGGCGTAGATGATGTTGAGGCTGCTGCCTCTGTCCATGAGGACCTTGGTGAGCCCGACGTTGCCGATGACGGGGTCAACGACGAGCGGGTATTTCCCCGGGCTCGGCACATGGTCGGGGTGGTCGGCTTGGTCGAAGGTGATGGGCTTGTCGGACCAGTCTAGGTAGACTGGCGCCGCCACCTTCACCGAACAGACCTCCCGGTGCTCTTGCTTGCGGTGCCGAGCCGAGGCGTTCGCCGCTTGCCCGCCGTAGATCATGAAGCAGTCGTGGACCTCGGGGAACTCTCCTGCCTGGTGATCTTCCTTCTTGTCATCGTCGCGGGCCCTGCCACCCTCCGCGGGTGGCCCGGCCCTGTGGAAGTGGCGCCGAAGCATGACGCACTCCTCAAGGGTGTGCTTGACGGGCCCCTGGTGATAGGGGCACGGCTCCTTGAGCATCTTGTCGAAAAGGTTGGGACCTCCGGGGGGTTTCCGAGGGTTCTTGTACTCGGCGGCGGCGACAAGGTCCGCGTCGGCGGCGTCGCGTTTTCGCTTGCGACTTCTTCTTGCCCTTCTTCCTGGCGCCACGCTGAGCTGACGCCTCGGGGGCATCTTCCGATGGGTGGCCCTGGGGCTGCTTGTCCTTCCGGAAGATAGCCTCGACCGCCTCCTGGCCGGAGGCAAACTTGGTGGCGATGTCCATCAGCTCGCTCGCCCTGGTGGGGGTCTTGCGACCCAGCTTGCTCACCAGGTCGCGGCAGGTGGTGCCGGCGAGGAACGCGCCGATGACATCCGAGTCGGTGATGTTGGGCAGCTCGGTGCGCTGCTTTGAGAATCGCCGGATGTAGTCCCGGAGAGACTCTCCCGGCTGCTGTCGGCAGCTTCGGAGGTCCCAGGAATTCCCGGGGCGCACGTACGTGCCCTGGAAATTGCCGGCGAAAGCTTGGACTAGGTCGTCCCAGTTGGAGATCTGCCCCGGAGGCAGGTGCTCCAACCAGGCGCGAGCGGTGTCGGAGAGGAACAGGGGGAGGTTGCGGATGATGAGGTTGTCATCGTCCGTTCCACCCAGTTGGCAGGCCAGACGGTAGTCCGCGAGCCACAGTTCCGGTCTCGTCTCCCCCGAGTACTTTGTGATAGTAGTCGGGGGTCGGAACCGGGTCGGGAACAGCGCCCGTCGTATGGTGAAGGCCTGCGGACCGGGTGGTTCGGGCGAGGGACTCCGATCCTCCCCGCTGTCGTAGCGTCCCCCACGCCTGGGGTGGTAGCCTCGGCGCACCCTCTCGTCGAGGTGGGCCCGACGATCGCGGTGATGGTGCTCGTTGTCGAGGCAATCCGGGGCCGCAGGCGCTGTGTTGCGCGTGCGCCCGGTGTAGACCGAGGCTTCCCGCATGAATCGGGAAGTCGCAGCATGATGTTCCGATGGGTACCCCTGCCTTCGGGAGGCGGAGCTCTCGGCCCGCCAGACCGCGGCGCCTTCCAGGAGATCCTTGAGCTCTCCCTGGATTCGCCGCCCCTCGGTGGTTGATGGCTCTGGCATCGCGCGGAGGAGCATTGCTGCTGCAGCCAGGTTCTGGCCGACCCCACTGGATGCGGGTGGCGGCCTGACCCTGACATCGTCGGCGATGCGGTGCTGGAAGCCCTGGGGTAGATGACGCATTTCTCCGGCCGGAGGCTGGCCCGCCCATGCCTGCCCGACGTCACGGTGGATTGGCTCAAGCGCTCCTGCTCCCTCATCGAGCCTGGCCTGCACCCCGCGGATTTGCTCAAGTTGTGGGTCGTGACCCCTCGCCGGAATGGGGACCACAGCTAGCTCCCGCGGGATGTCAACGCGAGGCACCGGCCTAGGGAGATCACCGTCCTCCGGCATGCCGAGATGGTTGCCTTCGGAGGGACCCCCTAGATCGACGTGGAAACATTCGCGGCTCGGGCCGCAGTCCTCGTCGCCGAGGCTATGGCTACCATCGGAACAGTCGGAAAGGCAGTAGTCGCATGTGGTCATGAGGTCCCGCATGGCACTGGGGTTGCCAAGTCCGGAGAAATCCCAACAGAAGCTGGGCTCGTCGTCTTCCTCGGACCCAGAGGGCCCATAGGTCGAGACGTCCGTCAGCCGGTCCCAAGGTGACCGCATACGAAACCCCAGAGGGTTCAGATTCGCCTCTACGAAAGCGTCTGCCAAAGCGGAGCCGCTAGGCGGGTCGAGGCTAAATCCGAAAGGCGTGGGATGGGAATCGGTCGGTACCTCTTGGTCGACGGGCGGTGATGAGGTCACGTCGGGGACTGACTGCACCGTCGTCTCAGGTACGAGGGTGACACCCAGCAAGCCTTTCGCGAGCGTGCTGGCGTCGTCCGTTTGCTCGGGATTGACGTGTCGCGGGGAGACAGCGCTCGTCTTCGTCTCAAGCGCGAGGCTGATGCCCGGTGCGCCCCTCGTTGGAGTGCTGGCGTTGTCGACTCGCTCGACGGCTGACGAGGCGCCGCCTCCTGCTTGGCCTTGGTTGCCCCGCCTCCTCCTCCTCCGTCGACGAGGAAGAGGACGGGGTGAGCTCGAAGGTTGTTCTTCCACCACGCGGGGAAGACGTCGTCGATCCCGCCGCCGGCGGGCGGACTGTCGGCCGCCATTGTCGCTGTCGCCCGGCGGTGGAAAGAGTATCATGTCATAGCTACCGTCGAGGGACATGAACTCAAGGCTCCCAAAACGGAGCACCGTCCCGGGCTGGAGAGGTTGCTGGAGACTACCCATCTGGAGCTTGACGGGAAGCTGTTCGTCAACACGCAGCAGGCCCCTACCTGGCGCGCCAACTGTCGGCGTTTCGAGACCGGGGGGTCCCTGAGCCGACGAGTGAAGTGTCGCCGCGTGCCCCAGCCCAGATGGGTCGACGCGAGGCCGAGCGCGAAGGGGGGAAGTGAGGTGGCCGGAGATGGGCGTGAGAGAGGTGGAAATCCCGCGGCCTTCGTGTTCGTCCTGCGCCCAGGTCGGGTGCGCTTGCAGTAGGGGGTTACAAGCGTCCACACGGGGGAAGGAGCGAGCGGCCTCACGCGAGCGCCCGTCTCGTCCTCGTCCCCGTGCGGCCAACCCTCTCTAAGAGGGCCCTGGTCCTTCCTTTTATAGGCGCAAGGAGAGGATCCAGGTGTACAATGGGGGGTGTAGCAGAGTGCTACGTGTCTAGCGGAGGAGAGCTAGCGCCCTAAGTACACGCCATCGTGGCGGCCGGAGAGATTTTGGCGCCCGGTTTGTGTGATGTCGTGGCCGTCGGAGGAGCGCTGGGGCCTGGCAGAGGGACAGCTGTCGGGGCCATCGAGTCCTTGCTGACGTCCTCTTGCTTCCGTAAGGGGGCCGAGAGCCGCCATCGTCAGGGAGCGTGTGGGGCGCCATCATCGCCTATCTGGCGGAGCGAGCCAGATGGGACGCCGGTCTTGTTCCCCGTAGCCTGAGTCAGCTTGGAGTAGGGAAATGATGGCGCCTCCTGTTGACGTGGCCGGTCCGCGCCCTAGGTTGGGCGATGTGGAGGCTCCTCCGAGGTCGAGGTCGAGTCCGTCTTCCGTGGCCGAGGCCGAGTCCGAGCCCCTAGGTCGGGCGAGGCGGAGGCCGTTGGCTGAGGCCAGGGCGGAATTTGAGTCCTGGGGTCGGGCGAAGCGGAGTTCGTCGTCTTCTGGGGCTGAGCCCAAGTCCGAGCCCTGGGTCAGGTGGAGCGGAGTTCGTCGTCTTCCGAGGCTGAGCCCAAGTCCGAGCCTTGGGTCGGGCGGAGCGGAGTTCGCCGTCTTCCGGGGCTTAGCCCGAGTCTGAGCCCTGGGTTGGGCGGAGCGGAGTTCGCCGTCTTCCGGGGCTTAGCCCGAGTCCAAGCCCTGGGTCGGGCGGAGCGAAGTTCGCCGTCTTCCGGGGCTTAGCCCGAGTCCGAGCCCTAGGTCGGGCGAAGCGGAGTGCGCCGTCTTCCGGGGCTTAGCCCGAGTCCGAGCCCTGGGTCGGGCGGAGCGGAGTTTCCTATGGTGCGTGTGGCCAGGCCTGACTGCCTGTCAGCCTCACTCTGTCAAGTGGCACCGCAGTCGGCGCAGGCGGCGCTGTCTTTCTGTCAGACCGGTCAGTGGAGCGGCGAAGTGATGGCGGTCACTTTGGCTCTGTCAGCTGAGGGGCGCGCGTCAGGATAAAGGTGTCAGGCCACCTTTGCATTAAACGCTCCTGCGATTTGGTCAGGGTTGCTTCTTGGCGAAGACAGGGCCTCGGGCGAGCCGGGAACGTGTTCGCCGCTGGAGGGGGGCCTCGGGCGAGGCGGAGATCCTCCGGGGTCGGCTGCCCTTGTCTGAGGCTAGGCTCGGGCGAGGCGTGATCGAGTCCCTCGAATGGACTGATCCCTGACTTGATCGCACCCATCAGGCCTTTGCAGCTTTATGCTGATGGGGGTTACCAGCTGAGAATTAGGAGCCTTGAGGGTACCCCTAATTATGGTCCCCGACAACATCAGAATAGTTCGAGAGAATTTAAAGGCAGCACAGTCCAGACAGCGCAGCTATGCTGACACCAGAAGAAGAGAACTCAGTTTTGAAGTGGGAGACTATGTCTACTTGAAGGTTTCACCCATCAGAGGAACCAAAAGGTTTGGAGTCAAAGGCAAGCTAGCACCTCGTTATATTGGACCGTATCAGATTCAAGCCAGACATGGGGAGGTGGCTAATCAACTCAGCTTGCCAGAGAATCTGTCCGCTGTTCACGATGTGTTCCATGTGTCTCAGTTGAGGAAATGCTTGGGAGTGCCAAAAGAGCAGTTGCTAGCAGAGGATCTTGAAGTTCAAGAAGATCTGACTTATATTGAGAAGCCAACTCAAATTCTGGAGACAGCAGATCGGGTCACTCGGAGAAGTACCATCAGAATGTGCAAAGCCAAATGGGGTCATCACTCAGAAGAAGAAGCAACCTGGGAACGAGAAGATGATTTAAAAGCCAAGTACCCTGAGTTCTTTTCTAGCCAGCCCTGAATCTCGAGGGCGAGATTCTTTTAAGGGGGATAGGTCTGTAACACCCTGATTTTGGGGGTATAAAATTTCTTTCTAATGATCACCCAAAATCATGTGTTACTCTTCTCTCTCTCACCCTAGGTTCTATCTCTCTCTAGATTTCCCCTCCCTTTTTCCTTTTTAAGTAGACCTAGCTTAAGATAGGGAGATTTAATTATTTATTTTTGCCAAAACATTTTGGGTCATGACATGTTGCATCATGCTGAGCTTAAAATATTCTTTGAAGTGTTGCACATGTTTGAATTTATTTGAATTTGAAACCTAATTTGAATTTGGAATTGAAAACCCTATAGAAAAGAAATAGAAAAGGAATTAGCAAATCTAGAGAAAAAGAAAAAGAAAAAGCAGCCTAGCAGCCTAGCTCGGCCTAGTTAGGCCGCGCGCCCGTGCGCCCGTGCCGGCTGACAGGCAAGGCCCGTGCCGCCTGACAGGCGGGCCTTGCCTGTCAGCGGCGGCTTTCACTCCCGCGCGCGCTCTCTCTCTCGCTCTCTGCCTGCTGGGGCCGATCTGTCGGCGCCAGTTTCCTTCGCCTGCGCGCTCCCTTTCTCTCTCTATCTCGTGGGCCCGTTTTGCCAGTCGCCGAGCCATTGCCCCGCACACCCCTTTCTTCTCCCTCTGCACCGTGGGCCAACCCTGTCAGTTCTGCCTTCTCCGCGCTCGCCGTGGACTGGCGCGTGTGCACTCACGCACGTCGCCGGGTTTCTCGGCCACGACGCCCGCCCACGCTTCCAGCTCCCTTCATAAAGCCCCGCCAGTGCCCCGCGCACACCCCTCACCTCATTTTGCGCAGCTTCGCCCTCTCTCGCGCTCTGCCCTCGCCGCCAGCCACCGTCGGAGACCGGCGCCCGCTTACCCGGCCATCCAGCTCGTCGGAGACCGCTCCAAGCCTCCCCGAGCTCCGCCCCGAGGTGAGATACTGAAAGGGAAATAGGGTCAAACCTTTTCCTAAATGATTTTGGTGGTTGAATTGCCCAACACAAACTATTGGACTAACTAGTTTGCTCTAGACTATGAGTTCTACAGGTGCCAAAGTTTCAACATAAACCAATAAAAAGTCCAAGAAAGGGTTCAAATAAAAAGAGCAAAAGACAACCGAAGGCTGCCCTAGTCTGGCGCACCAGACCATCCGGTGTGCCACCGGACAGTGTCCGGTGCACAAGGGTGGATCAACTCAAACTTGCTAGCTTTGGGAATTTGGGGAGCCACTCTACTATAATTCATCGGACTATCCAGTGTAACACCGGACTGTCCGGTGTGCCAGCGAAGCAACGATTACCTACGCCAACGGTCGTCTACAAAAGGCTACAGTGAATGTGAACAGTGCAACTATGTGCGCAGAAGTCAAAGCAGGCGCCAGAAGGCGCACCGGACAGTGAACAGTGACTGTCCAGTGCACCACCGGACTGTCCGGTGGCCCCACATGTCAGAGCTCCAACGGTCGAACCCTAACGGTTGGGTGACGTGGTTGGCGCACCGGACAATGTCCGGTGGCCCACCGGACTGTCCGGTGCGCCATAAGGCAGCAGCCCCTCCCAACGGCCACTTTGGTGGTTGGGGCTATAAATACCCCCAACCACCAACACTTCAAAGCATCCAAGTTTTCAGCCAACACATTCAATACAAGAGCTATAGCATTCAATTTAAGACACAATTAGAGTGAATCAAAACATCTCCAAGTCCCAATTCCACTCAAAGCAATAGTGACTAGAAGAGAGAGTTTGCCGTGTTCATTTGAGCTCTTGCGCTTGGATCACTTTCTTCCTTCCTCATTTCTTGTTCTCAAGTGTTTTGTAACCAAGGCAAGAGACACCAAGTGTGTGGTGGTCCTTGCAGGGTCTAAGTGACCCGTGAGATAAGGAGAAAGCTCACTCGGTTTAAGTGATCGTTTGAGAGAGGGAAAGGGTTGAAAGAGACCCGATCTTTGTGACCACCTCAACGGGGAGTAGGTTTGCAAGAACCGAACCTCGGTAAAACAAATCACCGTGTCATCCGCTCTGTTTCTTTGGTTGATTTGTTTTCGCCCTCTCTCTCAGACTTGATTATATTTCTAACGCTAACCCTGGCTTGTAGTTGTGCTTAAAGTTTATAAATTTCAGATTCCACCTATTCACCCCCCCTCTAGACGACTTTCAATTGGTATCAGAACCGGTACTTCATTAGAGCCTAACCGCTCGAAGTGATGTCAGGAGAACACGCCAAGAAGGAGATGGTGACCGGCGAGAAGCCCGCTACAAGCCACGGGAAGGCTCCATCGGGAGAGTCCCGCAACAAGAAGAAGGAGGAATCACCTCCTCACAAGTCGCATCGAAGTGGTGACAAGAAAAAGAAAATGAAGAAGGTGGTCTACTATGAGACCGATTCTTCATCGCCATCCACCTCGGGCTCCGACGCGCCGTCCGTCACTTCTAAGCGCCATGAGCGCAAGAAGTTTAGTAAGATCCCCCTACGCTATCCTCGCATTTCCAAACGTACTCCTTTACTTTCCGTCCCATTAGGCAAACCACCCATTTTTGATGGTGAAGATTATAATATGTGGAGTGATAAAATGAGGCACCATCTAACCTCACTCCACACTAGCATTTGGGATGTTATTGAGTTTGGAGTACAGGTACCATCCATAGGGGATGAAGACTATGACTCGGATGAGGTTGCCCAAATCCAGCACTTCAACTCCCAAGCCACCACTATACTCCTCGCCTCTCTAAGTCGAGAGGAGTATAATAAGGTGCAAGGGTTGAAGAGCGCCAAAGAGATTTGGGACGTGCTCAAGACCGCACACGAAGGAGATGAGGTGACAAAGATCACCAAGCGAGAGATGATCAAGGGGGAGCTCGGTCGTTTCATGCTCAACCAAGGAGAAGACCCGCAAGCCATGTATAACCGGCTAAAGACCTTGGTGAACCAAGTGCGCAACCTCGGGAGCACCAAATGGGATGACCATGAAATGGTCAAGGTTATTCTAAGATTACTAGTTTTTCTTAATCCTACTCAAGTACAATTAATTCGTGGTGATCCTAGATACAAACTAATGTCTCCCGAGGAAGTGATAGGAAAATTTGTGAGCTTTGAATTGATGATCAAAGGCTCCAAGAAAATCATCGAGCAAGGCGCCACCTCAACACCTGAGGTGCAACCTGTTGCATTCAAGGCAACGGAAGAAGAGAAGAAGGATTCTACACCAAGTAGAGTCCCCATCGACGCCTCCAAGCTCGACAGTAAGGAGATGGCGCTCATCATCAAGAGCTTTCGCCAAATCCTCAAGCAAAGAAGGGGAAAGACAACAAGCCCCGCTCCAAGAAAGTTTGCTACAAGTGTGGTAAGCCTGGTCACTTTATAGCAAAATGTCCTATTTCTAGTGACAGTGACAGGGGCGACGACAAGAGGGGGAAGAAGAAGGAGAAGAAGAGATACTACAAGAAGAAGGGCGACGATGCCCATGTTTGCCGGGAGTGGGACTCCGACAAGAGCTCCACCGACTCCTCTTCCGACGAGGATGCCGCAAACATCACTATCAATAAGGGTCTCCTCTTCCCCAACGTCGGCCACAAGTGCCTCATGGCAAAGGACGACAAGAAGAAGAAGCGGGTGCACAAACCACATGACTGGGGAGAAAAAGATGTTCTCCTCCTATGAGAAAAACCAAGATCCCCAAAGAGCTATCACATTCAGGGATGGAAATCAAGGTTTGGTCAAAGGACTTGGTAAAATTGCTATATCACCTGACCGTTCTATTTCCAATGTTTTTCTTATAGATTCTTTAGATTATAACTTGCTTTCAGTTTCTCAATTATGTAAAATGGGTTACAACTGTCTTTTTACGGATGTAGGTGTTACTGTCTTTAGAAGAAGTGATGATTCAATAGCATTTAAGGGAGTGTTAGAGGGTCAGCTATACTTAGTTGATTTCAATAGAGCTGAACTCGACACTTGCTTAATTGCTAAGACTAACATGGGTTGGCTCTGGCATCGCCGATTAGCCCACGTTGGGATGAAGAATCTTCATAAGCTTCTAAAGGGAGAGCACATTTTAGGACTAACAAATGTTCATTTTGAAAAAGATAAGATTTGTAGCGCGTGCCAAGCAGGGAAGCAAGTTAGTGTTCATCATCCAAACAAGAACATCATGATGACTGACAGGCCACTTGAGCTACTCCACATGGACCTATTCGGCCCGATAGCTTACATAAGCATCGGCGGGAGTAAGTACTGTCTAGTTATTGTGGATGATTATTCTCGTTTCACTTGGGTATTCTTTTTGCAGGAAAAATCTCAAACTCAAGAGACCTTAAAGGGATTCTTGAGACGGGCTCAAAATGAGTTTGGCTTAAGGATCAAAAAGATTAGAAGCGACAATGGAACGGAGTTCAAGAACTCTGAAGTTGAAGGCTTTCTTGAGGAGGAGGGCATCAAGCATGAGTTCTCTTCTCCCTACACGCCATAACAAAATGGTGTAGTGGAGAGGAAGAATAGAACTCTACTTGACATGGCGAGGACCATGCTTGATGAGTACAAGACTTCGGATCGATTTTGGGCTGAGGCGGTCAACACCGCTTGCTACGCCATCAACCAGTTATATCTTCATCGAATCCTCAAGAAGACATCATATGAACTCCTCACCGGCAAAAAGCCTAATGTTTCATATTTTAGAGTCTTTGGTAGCAAATGCTTTATTCTTCTTAAAAGAGGTAGAAAATCTAAATTTGCTTCTAAGGCTGTAGAAGGCTTTTTACTTGGTTATGATTCAAACACAAGGGCATATAGAGTCTTTAACAAGTCCACTGGACTAGTTGAAGTTTCTTGTGACATTGTGTTTGATGAGACTAACGGCTCTCAAGTAGAGCAAGTTGATCTTGATGAGCTAGATGATGAAGAGGCTCCGTGCGTCGTGCTAAGGAACATGTCCATTAGGGATGTGTGTCCTAAGGAATCCGAAGAGCCTCCACAAGCACAAGATCAACCATCATCTTCCACACAAGCATTGCCACCAACTCAATATGAGGATCAAGCTCAAGATGATGAAAATGAAGATCAAGAGGATGAGCCACCTCAAGAGGAGGACATTGATCAAGGGGGAGAGGCTAATGAACAAGACAAGGAAGATGTTGAGGGACCAAGGCTGCCACACCCAAGAGTCCACCAGGCGATTCAAAGAGATCACCCCGTGAACACTATCCTCGGCGATATTCATAAGGGGGTAACCACTCGATCTCAAGTCGCTCATTTTTGTGAACATTACTCTTTTGTCTCCTCTATTGAGCCACACAGGGTAGAGGATGCACTTAAAGATTCGGATTGGGTGTTGGCGATGCAAGAGGAGCTCAACAACTTCACGAGGAATGAGGTATGGCATTTGGTTCCACGTCCTAATCAAAATGTTGTAGGAACCAAGTGGGTCTTCCGCAACAAGCAAGATGAGCATGGTGTGGTGACAAGGAACAAAGCACGACTTGTGGCCAAGGGATATTCACAAGTCGAAGGTTTGGATTTTGGTGAAACGTATGCACCCGTAGCTAGGCTTGAGTCAATTCATATATTACTCGCCTATGCTACTTACCATGGCTTTAAGCTCTATCAAATGGACGTGAAAAGTGCCTTCCTCAATGGACCAATCAAGGAAGAGGTCTATGTTGAGCAACGTCCCGGCTTTGAAGATAGTGAGTATCCTAATCATGTTTACAAACTCTCTAAGGTGCTTTGTGGGCTCAAGCAAGCCCCAAGAGCATGGTATGAATGCCTAAGAGATTTTCTTATCACTAATGGCTTCAAAGTCGGAAAGGACGATCCTACTCTCTTTACTAAAATAATTGAAAATGATTTATTTGTATGCCAAATTTATGTTGATGATATCATATTTGGGGTCTACTAACAAATCTATTTGTGAAGAGTTTAGTAGGATCATGACACAAAAAATTCGAGATGTCTATGGAGATGTCTATGATGGGGGAGTTGAAGTATTTTCTAGGATTTCAAGTCAAGCAACTCCAAGAGGGCACCTTCATTAGCCAAACAAAGTACATTCAAGATATACTCACCACGTTTGGAATGAAGGATGCCAAGCCCATCAAGACACCCATGGGAACCAATGGGCATCTCGACCTCGACATGGGAGGTAAATCCGTAGATCAAAAGGTATATCGGTTGATGATAGGATCTCTACTCTATTTATGTGCATCTCGACCAGATATTATGCTTTCTGTATGCATGTGTGCAAGGTTCCAAGCCGATCCTAAGAAAATTCACCTTAGGGCCGTAAAGCGAATCTTGAGATATTTAGTTCATACACCTAAGTTTGGTCTTTGGTACCCCAAGGGATCCTATTTTGATTTATTATGATATTCAGATGCTGATTGGGTAGGGTGTAAAATTGATAGGAAGAGCACATCAGGGACTTGTCAGTTTCTGGGAAGATCCCTGGTGTCTTGGGCTTCAAAGAAACAAAACTCAGTAGCTCTTTCTACCGCCGAAGCCGAGTATATTGCCGTAGGCCATTGTTGCGCGCAATTGCTTTGGATGAGGCAAACCCTTAGGGACTATGGCTACAAATTTAGCAAAGTCCCTCTCCTATGTGATGATGAGAGTGCAATTCGCATGGCGGATAATCCCATTGAACACAGCCGCACTAAGCACATAGCCATTCGGTATCACTTTTTGAGAGATCACCAACAAAGGGGGGGATATCGAGATAGCCTATATTAATACCAAAGATCAATTGGCTGATATCTTTAGCAAACCATTAGATGAGAAAAACCTTTACCAAACTTAGGAATGAGCTAAATATTCTTGATTCTAGGAAATTTGTTTGATACTTTGCACACATTGCTCATTTATACCTTTGATATTATCTCTTTTATGTCTATGACTAATGTGTTTTCAAGTGTATTCTTATGTTTAGTCATAGAATTGAAAGGGAAATGGAGTATTCGGCAAAGATGACGCTTCCACTCAACTCCATTGGTATTATCTACTCTTTGCCGGTATTCCACATAGTTCTCCACATTGGTATAATCTTCACTCATATTTATTTGTTTGCCATTGGGGAGAAATTAAAAGGGCTTACCTTTCACTCACAAGTATCCGTTTTTGGCGATTCATGCCAAAGGGGGAGAAAGTATTAGCCCAAAGCAAAGGACCGCACCACCACCAAATTTTAAAATGAAGTTTTCAAATTGATATCTTATTGTGTTTTCAAAAGGGGATAAAGTATCTTCAAAAATTTGTAAAACCCTCTTGAACACTAAGTGGAGAATTTCATTGAGGGTGAGTTTTGTTTAAGTCAAAGGAAAAGCATTTGAAACAGGGGGAGAAAAGTTCAAATCTTGAAATGCTTCTTCAATCTTATTCATATACCTTTGACTATTTGCAAAAAGGTTTTTGAAAAGAATTTTACAAAGAATTTGCAAAAACAAAACTTGTGGTGCAAGCGTGGTCCAAAATTTTAAATAAGAAGAAAACCATCCATGCATATCTATTGAAACAATTATATTGGTTTCAATTCAAGCAACCTTTGCAAACTAGTTTAATTCTGCACTTTTATATTTGCCTTGGTTTGTGTTGGCATCAATCACCAAAAAGGGGGAGATTGAAAGGGAAATAGGGTCAAACCTTTTCCTAAATGATTTTGGTGGTTGAATTGCCCAACACAAATTATTGGACTAACTAGTTTGCTCTAGACTATGAGTTTTACAGGTGCCAAAGGTTCAACACAAACCAATAAAAAGTCCAAGAAAGGGTTCAAATAAAAAGAGCAAAAGACAACCGAAGGCTGCCCTGGTCTGGCGCATCAGACCGTCCGGTGTGCCACCGGACAGTGTCCGGTGCACTAGGGTGGATCAACTCAAACTTGCTAGCTTCGGGAATTTGGGGAGCCACTCCGCTATAATTCACCGGACTGTCCGGTGTGCCAGCGGAGCAACGGTTAACTGTGCTAATGGTCGTCTGCAAAAGGCTACAGTGAACGTGAACAGTGCAACTACGTGCGTAGAAGTCAGAGCAGGCGCTAGAAGGCGCACCGGATAGTGAACAGTGACTATCCAGTGCACCACCGGACTGTCCGATGGCCCCACATGTTAGAGCTCCAACGGTCGAACCCTAATGGTTGGGTGATGTGGCTGGCTCACCGGACAGTGTCCGGTGGCCCACCGGACTGTCCGGTGCGCCATACGGCAGCAGCCCTCCCAACGGCCACTTTGGTGGTTGGGACTATAAATACCCCCAACCACCAACACTTCAAAGCATCCAACTTTTCAGCCAACACATTTAATACAAGAGCTATAGCATTCAATTCAAGACACAATAAGAGTGAATCAAAATCTCTCCAAGTCCCAATTCCACTCAAAGCAATAGTGACTAGAAGAGAGAGTTTTGTCGTGTTCATTTGAGCTCTTGCGCTTGGATCGCTTTCTTCCTTCCTCATTTCTTGTTCTCAAGTGTTTTGTAACCAAGGCAAGAGACACCAAGTGTGTGGTGGTCCTTGTGGGGTCTAAGTGACCCGTGAGATAAGGAGAAAGCTCACTCGGTCTAAGTGATCGTTTGAGAGAGGGAAAGGGTTGAAAGAGACCCGATCTTTGTGACCACCTCAATGGGGAGTAGGTTTGCAAGAACCGAACCTCAGTAAAACAAATCACCGTGTCATCTGCTCTGTTTCTTTGGTTGATTTGTTTTCGCCCCTCTCTCTCGGACTCGATTATATTTCTAACGCTAACCCCAGCTTGTAGTTGTGCTTAAAGTTTATAAATTTTAGATTCCGCCTATTCACCCCCCTCTATGCGACTTTCAGATACCCATCCCCATGCCCAATTTCCCTTATTGCGCCTTGTGTTCGTCCAATTTTGCTTCACCGGTGCTCGGCCGCGGCGGTCCGCCGTGCTCGTGCGGTGGCCAGCTGATTTAGCCCGGTCTAGTCCACCGGAGTAGGTCCCTGTGTCACCCCTACCTCTGCTGAAATTAGCCAAGGCCTTAGCGCGCCTTAAGACCCCTCCCCGTGGCCGGAATGGCTCACCGGAGTTTCTCCCACCCGCCCGAGGCTTTCTCACCGCCGTTCTACCCTCTCTGCCCGTGGATTCATGGCCTCTTCCCCGCCACTGAGTTCGCTGTGGCGCCCTCTTCCCCTCTGCCCAACTCTGTCGACCCCGGAGCCACCCTAGCTTGTGCCTGCCTCAACTCCGGCGACCTCACCACTGCGGAGAGGAGTGGTGCCGCTTCGCGCATTTCTGTTTCCCCGGTCTAATTTCCCCCGTCCGATCTTGATCGCACGGCCCGGACCGCGGGATACCGCTTTCGCGCATGCGCGCCTGACGCCCTGGCCAACCTATCAGCGCCACCGCAGCCGCTTATCCTCCCCGGTCTGATTCCCCCGTCCGATCTTGATCGAACGGCTCAGACCCCCTCGGACCCCCTCCGTCCGATCTTGATCGGACGGCTCATACCCCCCCAGACCCCTGCAGCCGTCCGTTCCCCCCTGGCGCTGGTCCCGCTCGGTCAGCGAGCTCTCCCCCTCTGTCGCTGACACTCCCTGGCCCGCTTGTCAGTGCTCGCCCGCCCGCAGGCGCAGCGCGGACCTCAGCCGCAGATCTAATCTCAGCCGTTGGTTTTAATCTGACGGTTAGACTCACCCGATACCCCTTCGCGTGGCCGTTTTGCTTAAGAAACCCCCTGGTTTTAGGAAATCAACCCGCCATCCTCTGTTTTAGCGCATAATTCCCTGGTTTGTTTTAATTAGACCCCTGGACTTTTATCTTATCACAGAATTAGCCCTAATTTCATATTTTGAATTCCCAAACTTGTTTAATTCATAACTTTTGCATATGAATTCCAAATTGAGTGATTCAAATTGCAAAATGTTCATAGAATTACTCTCTGTTTAAATAAAATGGTTTCACTTACTGTCTGCACCCTCTAATTTTTAGGATTGAATATGAACTAAAGAAGGTGTATGTTTTATTTATTTAATAAATAAATAAAGGAGAACCTTAGAGATTTAAACCTGTTTAAGCTTGTGAAATTAATGATAGGTATTGCATGAGTTCATCTCTGTTCTAAATTATAGGTCACAATAAAATAAATGGATCTATGATTATGTACTTGTAAATAACACTTAGGGAAATAATTAGAGGGTGTTCATAAAGGGATCTATGATTCACTGTCCCACATTACTTTATGAAACCTAAGGATTGACTAGTCTGTATTCGCCTATCCTTGTTTAGCTTTTTGGGTTATCATGGTTAGCATTTTGCTATTTGCCTTAACTTTAATCAATGAACATGATGTGAACATCTATGATAAGATACTGTTATCTTGACTATGTGAATGTTCTTGTGATACCTTAGGGGACTCAGGCCTTTTTCTTGAGTACCTCTCCGTAAGGACCTGTTGTGGAGTGACCACCTGGGATAACAGTGCAACCATGAGGGTGGAATGGGATGCCCTTAACTCATTAATTAGATGAACCTGGGGGTGTAGTTGGCTTTGCCGGAGGGCTACCAATGGGGACCGGGGCGTAGTGCTCGCTTTGCCAAGGTTGGGGTGCAGAGGTTCTTTCGATTTGGTTTTGTTAGTCACCCACCTTGGGGAGGTGTACTGCGTTTGTACGACTAGCAAAACCTAACGAGCAGCTATGCACCAAGGGAGTCTTTGTAAAGGCTACGTAGTGAAACCTTGCCGACTCACCTTGGTAGTGTTTGAGGGTTTGATCGACCCGAGGCATAAGGGATCACGACTTGTGGGTAAAATGTACAACCTCTGCAGAGTGTTAAAAACTGGTATATCAGCTGAGCTCATGGTTAAGAGTAGCCTTGGGGTCATCTTTGATTAGAAGAACTTTGGATACTGTTATGATGAAGATTACCAATGATGCTATAAAATCTGATCTTTGGTATTTCCTCGTTTGAGGAAGTACTTTTGGGTAATAACTGGGTTTATTACTAAAAGTTGGCTTTACTAATAATAATAAATACTTGACCAACTAAAAGCAACTGCTTAACCTCAAACCCATATACAACTATTCCACTTTAGCCAAACGGGACATTTGCTGAGTACGTTGATGTGTACTCACCCTTGCTTTACACACCACCCCACCCCAGGTTGTCCCCACTGTACTCAATGCTTAGGAGGTGATGCTGGCAACATGGAAGATTTCGAGGAGTTTCAGGACTACGACAAGTTCTAGTTCTTTCTTAGTGGCAAACCCCCCGTCAGCTGCCTGTGTAGGCTTAGCATCTACGTTTCATAATTCCGCACTTTGATAATTATGTTGAACAATGGTTATGTATTAGACTCTGTGGATGTCTTGGACATCTCGATGTACTAAAGTACCTTTCCGCTATTTATTTCGAGCATTGTGTGGATGATGTCCAATTATGTAATCGCTGTGTACGTGAGTTTCTGATCCTGGCACGTACATGGTTTGCATTCGGTTTACCTTTCAAAAATCGGGTGTGACACACTGCATTCAAATGCACAGTAGAAGATAAGACACTAACTCAGAATTATCTTGGAAATGAATCCTATTAATATTCAGCTGACCTTGCATGGAGAAATGGAATGGAAACTGTTGGAGAGAAAATCCTCCGGCCGGGTGGCGGAATGCACCCGCCCTAATCCTAAGATGAGGAGGGGGCCTTAGCGTTTGCCTGTCTATTGGAAGGTGGATCAACACACAAGGACACGAGGGTTTAGAGTGGTTCAGGCCGCCGGAGCGTAAAACCCTACCTCCACTGTGTATGTTGTATTGAGTGTGTAAGCCTGAGTGCTTGTGAATCTAGAGAGCCTGAGTGCTTGTGGGCCCCTTCCTGGGTAATGCACCGCATGAGAATGCCGTTGGCGCCACGGCGGTAGAGATCCCCTTCCACCACCGCATATCGCTTAGCCAACCACACTATGCGCTCTGCGGACACATGGTCTTCAGGAAGGTTATTTTCCTTCAGGTAGTCCCAGATCTTGGACATCCATGCACAGGAGAAGGACCTTGAATCGGATGAAGCCCTGTGGGCCCTGTATGAGCGCTGGTGCAAGGCTTTTAACCAGAAGCGTGACCATGATGAGATGGTTCGCCGGTTCAAGAAATTCAAGGACATTGCGCTGCTTGTCCACCGTACCAACAATGCTAATCTGCCCTACAAAATGGAAATAAACAAATTTGCTGATGGAAAGTTTATGGAGAAGCGCCGTAATCCTGATAAGCGTGATAATATGATTTCTAGGAAGGCTGGCAACTCAACGATTATTCTCAGACAACCTGGAGACAGAATTTTTAGGCAAGTCTTTGCACTTTTCAAAGTGGTCAATGGCAAAGTGTTTGTGATCTATCCTAAGGACATCCTCTCAAATTTCGAGGAACTCAACGTCGAGTATGAAGTTTCTGGTGGCAAATTGTTTGTGGATCTACCTGAGGGGCATGAGCTGGTAGTCCCAAATGATGATTTTATCTATAGTAGGTTTGTTTAATGGTAGCGCCACCAACCTATTTAGACTATCCCACTCCCTATCTCAAACTACACTCTGCAAACAGTGCAATCTACAGTGCAAAACAGTAATTTACACGACCGTTTACACGGCCTTGCCAGAGATGGTCTTAGGGAAAGTTGTCCTTCTGCTAAAAGAACTTTGTGTCCTTCGCTTGTGTTTAGTTCCTTCTCAAGTTGTAGTTGTGGTGGTGCTTTTCCAAGGCATGCATATGTGTAACAAATTGCACTTTTATTTAAGTCATTGCATATGCAAACTGTGCTTCTGTAAGATATTTTTAAGTTTGCTGCTCTCACTGGTTAGAGCTTCTGATTGTATCAGTTGAAACGGAGTACAAAGTGATTATCTCTGAATTACACGGTGCAGCTTCTGTATGGTATCTACTTTCTAAGTAGCTTCCCCATCCACTCTTATACAAGTACCTTCTGTGGCTATGTGAAATGAATTGTGATGCTTGTGTTTAGATGGAAATGGAGTTTTGTGTTCCTTAATAACATTTTTCTTTTGTAAAGTTGAAGAATAGTGGCATGCATCTTTACAGAATAGAACTGTTTGTTTATGCTTATAGTTACATGCATCTTTTCAGACAGGGCTTAGTTTCAGTTTCATTTGTGTAAGACGCCTCAAGGAATTTAGACCCATAAGCCTACCTTTGTGAGAGCAATTTCAGGTCGTCTTTGCAATGGAATAACCGAATAAGTCTCATAGTGACCCAGATGACTTAACCAGTAGAATGCCCGTACGACAACATGTTAACTTGAATGATGTTCAAGTTAACTGATGATTGCTGATGATGATTGTAGTGTTGGAGACTATTCATTGATGATTCCTGAACTAACCCCTGAATTGAGAAGACAATCCGAATTTGGTGCTTGTTTGTACTCACAAACACAATGAACGAACCACTTCCTTCATGATTCAGAATAAAAACAGCATATATAGGCTAGTCAAAACACAATGTAGTCTGATCATGCACTACTCATAATGTTTATTACGCACAATAATAGTTGTTCCCACTTCCCACCAGCAAACTGGTAGTTCAATTTCTAGTTCAACATTTTCAGAGCTACAACTTTTGTATTGATTAGTTGCATTTTGCTCATACCCACATGAGCAAGCAAAAACAACCTAATCAAGAAAGTACCATATTTCAGTGCTAGTCAATAGAGCCAACTGGAATCCTTTGCCAGCATAAGTAAACTTTACAATTAATAAACACAAGTAACAGGTTACGTGACTAACTCCTGGGGTGTTACAGTCTCTACAACGGTAAAACCTGTTACTTGTGTTTATTAATTGTAAAGTTTACTTATGCTGGCAAAGGATTCCAGTTGGCTCTATTGACTAGCACTGAAATATGGTACTTTCTTGATTAGGTTGTTTTGCTTGCTCATGTGGGTATGAGCAAAATGCAACTAATCAATACAAAAGTTGTAGCTCTGAAAATGTTGAACTAGAAATTGAACTACCAGTTTGCTGGTGGGAAGTGGGAACAACTATTATTGTGCGTAATAAACATTATGAGTAGTGCATGATCAGACTACATTGTGTTTTGACTAGCCTATATATGCTGTTTTTATTCTGAATCATGGAAGGAAGTGGTTCGTTCATTGTGTTTGTGAGTACAAACAAGCACCAAATTCGGATTGTCTTCTCAATACAGGGGTTAGTTCAGGAATCATCAATGAATAGTCTCCAACACTACAATCATCATCAGCAATCATCAGTTAACTTGAACATCATTCAAGTTAACATGTTGTCGTACGGGCATTCTACTGGTTAAGTCATCTGGGTCACTATGAGACTTATTCGGTTATTCCATTGCAAAGACGACCTGAATTGCTCTCACAAAGGTAGGCTTATGGGTCTAAATTCCTTGAGGCGTCTTACACAAATGAAACTGAAACTAAGCCCTGTCTGAAAAGATGCATGTAACTATAAGCATAAACAAACAGTTCTATTCTGTAAAGATGCATGCCACTATTCTTCAACTTTACAAAAGAAAAATGTTATTAAGGAACACAAAACTCCATTTCCATCTAAACACAAGCATCACAATTCATTTCACATAGCCACAGAAGGTACTTGTATAAGAGTGGATGGGGAAGCTACTTAGAAAGTAGATACCATACAGAAGCTGCACCGTGTAATTCAGAGATAATCACTTTGTACTCCGTTTCAACTGATACAATCAGAAGCTCTAACCAGTGAGAGCAGCAAACTTAAAAATATCTTACAGAAGCACAGTTTGCATATGCAATGACTTAAATAAAAGTGCAATTTGTTACACATATGCATGCCTTGGAAAAGCACCACCACAACTACAACTTGAGAAGGAACTAAACACAAGCGAAGGACACAGAGTTCTTTTAGCAGAAGGACAACTTTCCTTAAGACCATCTCTGGCAAGGCCGTGTAAACGGTCGTGTAAATTACTGTTTTGCACTGTAGATTGCACTGTTTGCAGAGTGTAGTTTGAGATAGGGAGTGGGATAGTCTAAATAGGTTGGTGGCGCTACCATTAAACAAACCTACTATAGATAAAATCATCATTTGGGACTACCAGCTCATGCCCCTCAGGTAGATCCACAAACAATTTGCCACCAGAAACTTCATACTCGACGTTGAGTTCCTCGAAATTTGAGAGGATGTCCTTAGGATAGATCACAAACACTTTGCCATTGACCACTTTGAAAAGTGCAAAGACTTGCCTAAAAATTCTGTCTCCAGGTTGTCTGAGAATAATCGTTGAGTTGCCAGCCTTCCTAGAAATCATATTATCACGCTTATCAGGATTACGGCGCTTCTCCATAAACTTTCCATCAGCAAATTTGTTTATTTCCATTCTGTAGGGCAGATTAGCATTGTTGGTACGGTGGACAAGCAGCGCAATGTCCTTGAATTTCTTGAACCGGCGAACCATCTCATCATGGTCACGCTTCTGGTTAAAAGCCTTGCACCAGCGCTCATACAGGGCCCACAGGGCTTCATCCGATTCAAGGTCCTTCTCCTGTGCATGGATGTCCAAGATCTGGGACTACCTGAAGGAAAATAACCTTCCTGAAGACCATGTGTCCGCAGAGCGCATAGTGTGGTTGGCTAAGCGATATGCGGTGGTGGAAGGGGATCTCTACCGCCGTGGCGCCAACGGCATTCTCATGCGGTGCATTACCCAGGAAGGGGCCCACAAGCACTCAGGCTCTCTAGATTCACAAGCACTCAGGCTTACACACTCAATACAACATACACAGTGGAGGTAGGGTTTTACGCTCCGGCGGCCTGAACCACTCTAAACCCTCGTGTCCTTGTGTGTTGATCCACCTTCCAATAGACAGCAAACCGCTAAGGCCCCCTCCTCATCTTAGGATTAGGGCGGGTGCATTCCGCCACCCGGCCGGAGGATTTTCTCTCCAACAGTTTCCATTCCATTTCTCCATGCAAGGTCAGCTGAATATTAATAGGATTCATTTCCAAGATAATTCTGAGTTAGTGTCTTATCTTCTACTGTGCATTTGAATGCAGTGTGTCACACCCGATTTTTGAAAGGTAAACCGAATGCAAACCATGTACATGCTAGGATCAGAAACTCACGTACACAGCGATTACATAATTGGACATCATCACACAATGCTCGAAATAAATAGCGGAAAGGTACTTTAGTACATCGAGATGTCCAAGACATCCACAGAGTCTAATACATAACCATTGTTCAACATAATTATCAAAGTGCGGAATTATGAAACGTAGATGCTAAGCCTACACAGGCAGCTGACGGGGGGTTTGCCACTAAGAAAGAACTAGAACTTGTCGTAGTCCTGAAACTCCCTCGAAATCTTCCATGTTGCCAGCATCACCTCCTAAGCATTGAGTACAGTGGGGACAACCTGGGGTGGGTGGTGTGTAAAGCAAGGGTGAGTACACATCAACGTACTCAGCAAATGTCCCGTTTGCTAAAGTGGAATAGTTGTATATGGGTTTGAGGTTAAGCAGTTGCTTTTAGTTGGTCAAGTATTTATTATTATTAGTAAAGCCAACTTTAGTAATAAACCCAGTTATTACCCAAAAGTACTTCCTCAAACGAGAAAATACCAAAGATCAGATTTTATAGCATCATTGTTAATCTTCATCATAACAGTATCCAAAGTTCTTCTAATCAAAGATGACCCCAAGGCTACTCTTACCATGAGCTCAGCTGATATACCAGTTTTTAACACTCTGCAGAGGTTGTACATTTTACCCACAAGTCGTGATCCCTTTATGCCTCGGGTCGATCAAACCCTCAAACACTACCAAGGTGAGTCGGCAAGGTTTCACTACGTAGCCTTTACAAAGACTCCCTTGGTGCATAGCTGCTCGTTAGGTTTTGCTAGTCGTACAAACGCAGTACACCTCCCCAAGGTGGGTGACTAACAAAACCAAATCGAAAGAACCTCTGCACCCAACCTTGGCAAGCGAGCACTTACGCCCCGGTCCCCATTGGTAGCCTCCGGCAAAGCCAACTACACCCCCAGGTTCATCTAATTAATGAGTTAAGGGCGTCCCATTCCACCCTCATGGTTGCACTGTTATCCCAGGTGGTCACTCCACAAACAGGTCCTTACGGAGAGGTACTCAAGAAAAAGGCCTGAGTCCCCTAAGGTATCACAAGATCATTCACATAGTCAAGATAACAGTATCTTATCATAGATGTTCACATCATGTTCATTGATTAAAGTTAAGGCAAATAGCAAAATGCTAACCATGATAACCCAAAAAGCTAAACAAGGATAGGCGAATACAGACTAGTCAATCCTTAGGTTTCATAAAGTAATGTGGGACAGTGAATCATAGATCCCTTTATGACACCCTCTAATTATTTCCCTAAGTGTTATTTACAAGTACATAATCATAGATCCATTTATTTTATTGTGACCTATAATTTAGAACAGAGATGAACTCATGCAATACCTATCATTAATTTCACAAGCTTAAACAGGTTTAAATCTCTAAGGTTCTCCTTTATTTATTTATTAAATAAATAAAACATACACCTTCTTTAGTTCATATTCAATCCTAAAAATTAGAGGGTGCAGACAGTAAGTGAAACCATTTTATTTAAACAGAGAGTATTCTATGAACATTTTGCAATTTGAATCACTCAATTTGGAATTCATATGCAAAAGTTATGAATTAAACAAGTTTGGGAATTCAAAATATGAAATTAGGGCTAATTCTGTGATAAGATAAAAGTCCAGGGGTCTAATTAAAACAAACCAGGGAATTATGCGCTAAAACAGAGGATGGCGGGTTGATTTCCTAAAACCAGGGGGTTTCTTAAGCAAAACGGCCACGCGAAGGGGTATCGGGTGAGTCTAACCGTCAGATTAAAACCAACTGCTGAGATTAGATCTGCGGCTGAGGTCGCGCGCGCGCGGGCGGGGCGAGCACTGACAAGCGGGCCAGGGAGTGTCAGCGACAGAGGGGGGAGAGCTTCGCTGACCGAGCGGGACCAGCGCCAGGGGGGAACGGACGGCTGCAGGGGTCTGGGGGGGTATGAGCCGTCCGATCAAGATCGGATGGAGGGGGTCCGAGGGGGTCTGAGCCGTTCGATCAAGATCGGACGGGGGAAATCAGACCGGGGAGGATAAGCGGCTGCGGTGGCGCTGATAGGTTGGCCAGGGCGTCAGGCCGCGCATGCGCGAAGCGGTATCCCGCGGTCCGGGCCGTGCGATCAAGATCGGACGGGGGAAATTAGACCGGGGGAAACAGAAATGCGCGAAGCGGCACCACTCCTCTCCGCAGTGGTGAGGTCGCCGGAGTTGAGGCAGGCACAAGCTAGGGTGGCCTCCGGGGTCGACAGAGTTGGGCAGAGGGGAAGAGGGCGCCACAGCGAACTCAGTGGCGGGGAAGAGGCCATGAATCCACGGGCAGAGAGGGTAGAACGGCGGTGAGAAAGCCTCGGGCGGGTGGGAGAAACTCCGGTGAGCCATTCCGGCCACGGGGAGGGGTCCTTAAGGGCGCGCTAAGGCCTTGGCTAATTTCAGCAGAGGTAGGGGTGACACAGGGACCTACTCCGGTGGACCTAGACCGGGCTAAATCAGCTTGCCACCGCACGAGCACGGCGGACCGCCGCGGCCGAGCACCGGTGAAGGCAAAATTGGACGAACACAAGGCGCAATAAGGGAAATTGGGCATGGGGATGGGTATCTGAAAGTCGCATAGAGGGGGGTGAATAGGCGGAATCTAAAATTTATAAACTTTAAGCACAACTACAAGCTGGGGTTAGCGTTAGAAATATAATCGAGTCCGAGAGAGAGGGCGAAAACAAATCAACCAAAGAAACAGAGCAGATGACACGGTGATTTGTTTACTGAGGTTCGGTTCTTGCAAACCTACTCCCCATTGAGGTGGTCACAAAGATCGGGTCTCTTTCAACCCTTTCCCTCTCTCAAACGATCACTTAGACCGAGTGAGCTTTCTCCTTATCTCACGGTCACTTAGACCCCACAAGGACCACCACACACTTGGTGTCTCTTGCCTTGGTTACAAAACACTTGAGAACAAGAAATGAGGAAGGAAGAAAGCGATCCAAGCGCAAGAGCTCAAATGAACACGACAAAACTCTCTCTTCTAGTCCACTATTGCTTTGAGTGGAATTGGGACTTGGAGAGATTTTGATTCACTCTTATTGTGTCTTGAATTGAATGCTATAGCTCTTGTATTAAATGTGTTGGCTGAAAAGTTGGATGCTTTGAAGTGTTGGTGGTTGGGGGTATTTATAGTCCCAACCACCAAAGTGGCCGTTGGGAGGGCTGCTGCCGTATGGCGCACCGGACAGTCCGGTGGGCCACCGGACACTGTCCGGTGAGCCAGCCACATCACCCAAACCATTAGGGTTCGACCGTTGGAGCTCTAACATGTGGGGCCATCGGACAGTCCGGTGGTGCACTGGATAGTCACTGTTCACTATCCGGTGCGCCTTCTGGCGCCTGCTCTGACTTCTACGCACGTAGTTGCACTGTTCACGTTCACTGTAGCCTTTTGCAGACGACCATTAGCACAGTTAACCGTTGCTCCGCTGGCACACCGGACAGTCCGGTGAATTATAGCGGAGTGGCTCCCCAAATTCCCGAAGCTAGCAAGTTTGAGTTGATCCACCCTAGTGCACCGAACACTGTCCGGTGGCACACCGGACGGTCCTGATGCGCCAGACCAGGGCAGCCTTCGGTTGTCTTTTGCTCTTTTTATTTGAACCCTTTCTTGGACTTTTTATTGGTTGTGTTGAACCTTTGGCACCTGTAAAACTCATAGTCTAGAGCAAACTAGTTAGTCCAATAATTTGTGTTGGCAATTCAACCACCAAAATCATTTAGGAAAAAGGTTCGACCCTATTTCCCTTTCAATCTCCCCTTTTGGTGATTGATGCCAACACAAACCAAGGCAAATATAAAAGTGCAGAATTAAACTAGTTTGCAAAGGTTGCTTGGAATTGAAAACCAATATAATTGTTTCAATAGATATGCATGGATGGTTTTCTTCTTATTTAAAATTTTGGACCACGCTTGCACCACAAGTTTTGTTTTTGCAAATTCTTTGTAAAATTCTTTCAAAAACCTTTTGCAAATAGTCAAAGGTATATGAATAAGATTGAAGAAGCATTTCAAGATTTGAACTTTTCTCCCCCTGTTTCAAATGCTTTTCTTTGACTTAAACAAAACTCACCCTCAATGAAATTCTCCACTTAGTGTTCAAGAGGGTTTTACAAATTTTGAAGATACTTTTATCCCCTTTTGAAACACAATAAGATATCAATTTGAAAACTTCATTTTAAAATTTGGTGGTGGTGCGGTCCCTTTTGCTTTGGGCTAATACTTTCTCCCCCTTTGGCATGAATCGCCAAAACGGATACTTGTGAGTGAAAGGTAAGCCCTTTTAATTCTCCCCAATGGCAAACAAATAAATATGAGTGAAGATTATACCAATGTGGAGAACTATGTGGAATACCGGCAAAGAGTAGATAATACCAATGGAGTTGAGTGGAAGCGTCATCTTTGCCGAATACTCCATTTCCCTTTCAATTCTATGACTAAACATAAGAATACCACTTGAAAACACATTAGTCATAGACATAAAAGAGATAATATCAAAGTATAAATGAGCAATGTGTGCAAAGTATCAAACAAATTCCTAGAATCAAGAATATTTAGCTCATTCCTAAGTTTGGTAAAGGTTTTCTCATCTAATGGTTTGCTAAAGATATCAGCCAATTGATCTTTGGTATTAATATAGGCTATCTCGATATCCCCCCTTTGTTGGTGATCTCTCAAAAAGTGATACCGAATGGCTATGTGCTTAGTGCGGCTGTGTTCAACGGGATTATCCGCCATGCGAATTGCACTCTCATCATCACATAGGAGAGGGACTTTGCTAAATTTGTAGCCATAGTCCCTAAGGGTTTGCCTCATCCAAAGCAATTGCGCGCAACAATGGCCTACGGCAATATACTCGGCTTCGAGGTAGAAAGAGCTACTGAGTTTTGTTTCTTTGAAGCCCAAGACACCAGGGATCTTCCAGAAACTGACAAGTCCCTGATGTGCTCTTCCTATCAATTTACACCCTACCCAATCAGCATCTGAATATCATAATAAATCAAAATAGGATCCCTTGGGGTACCAAAGACCAAACTTAGGTGTATGAACTAAATATCTCAAGATTCGCTTTACGGCCCTAAGGTGAATTTTCTTAGGATCGGCTTGGAACCTTGCACACATGCATACAGAAAGCATAATATCTGGTCGAGATGCACATAAATAGAGTAGAGATCCTATCATCAACCGATATACCTTTTGATCTACGGATTTACCTCCCATGTCGAGGTCGAGATGCCCATTGGTTCCCATGGGTGTCTTGATGGGCTTGGCATCCTTCATTCCAAACGTGGTGAGTATATCTTGAATGTACTTTGTTTGGCTAATGAAGGTGCCCTCTTGGAGTTGCTTGACTTGAAATCCTAGAAAATACTTCAACTCCCCCATCATAGACATCTCCATAGACATCTCGAATTTTTGTGTCATGATCCTACTAAACTCTTCACAAATAGATTTGTTAGTAGACCCAAATATGATATCATCAACATAAATTTGGCATACAAATAAATCATTTTCAATTATTTTAGTAAAGAGAGTAGGATCGTCCTTTCCGACTTTGAAGCCATTAGTGATAAGAAAATCTCTTAGGCATTCATACCATGCTCTTGGGGCTTGCTTGAGCCCACAAAGCACCTTAGAGAGTTTGTAAACATGATTAGGATACTCACTATCTTCAAAGCCGGGACGTTGCTCAACATAGACCTCTTCCTTGATTGGTCCATTGAGGAAGGCACTTTTCACGTCCATTTGATAGAGCTTAAAGCCATGGTAAGTAGCATAGGCGAGTAATATATGAATTGACTCAAGCCTAGCTACGGGTGCATACGTTTCACCAAAATCCAAACCTTCGACTTGTGAATATCCCTTGGCCACAAGTCGTGCTTTGTTCCTTGTCACCACACCATGCTCATCTTGCTTGTTGCGGAAGACCCACTTGGTTCCTACAACATTTTGATTAGGACGTGGAACCAAATGCCATACCTCATTCCTCGTGAAGTTGTTGAGCTCCTCTTGCATCGCCAACACCCAATCCGAATCTTTAAGTGCATCCTCTACCCTGTGTGGCTCAATAGAGGAGACAAAAGAGTAATGTTCACAAAAATGAGCGACTTGAGATCGAGTGGTTACCCCCTTATGAATATCGCCGAGGATAGTGTTCACGGGGTGATCTCTTTGAATCGCCTGGTGGACTCTTGGGTGTGGCAGCCTTGGTCCCTCAACATCTTCCTTGTCTTGTTCATTAGCCTCTCCCCCTTGATCAATGTCCTCCTCTTGAGGTGGCTCATCCTCTTGATCTTCATTTTCATCATCTTGAGCTTGATCCTCATATTGAGTTGGTGGCAATGCTTGTGTGGAAGATGATGGTTGATCTTGTGCTTGTGGAGGCTCTTCGGATTCCTTAGGACACACATCCCTAATGGACATGTTCCTTAGCACGACGCACGGAGCCTCTTCATCATCTAGCTCATCAAGATCAACTTGCTCTACTTGAGAGCCGTTAGTCTCATCAAACACAATGTCACAAGAAACTTCAACTAGTCCAGTGGACTTGTTAAAGACTCTATATGCCCTTGTGTTTGAATCATAACCAAGTAAAAAGCCTTCTACAGCCTTAGAAGCAAATTTAGATTTTCTACCTCTTTTAAGAAGAATAAAGCATTTGCTACCAAAGACTCTAAAATATGAAACATTAGGCTTTTTGCCGGTGAGGAGTTCATATGATGTCTTCTTGAGGATTCGATGAAGATATAACTGGTTGATGGCGTAGCAAGCGGTGTTGACCGCCTCAGCCCAAAATCGATCCGAAGTCTTGTACTCATCAAGCATGGTCCTCGCCATGTCAAGTAGAGTTCTATTCTTCCTCTCCACTACACCATTTTGTTATGGCGTGTAGGGAGAAGAGAACTCATGCTTGATGCCCTCCTCCTCAAGAAAGCCTTCAACTTCAGAGTTCTTGAACTCCGTTCCATTGTCGCTTCTAATCTTTTTGATCCTTAAGCCAAACTCATTTTGAGCCCGTCTCAAGAATCCCTTTAAGGTCTCTTGAGTTTGAGATTTTTCCTGCAAAAAGAATACCCAAGTGAAACGAGAATAATCATCCACAATAACTAGACAGTACTTACTCCCGCCGATGCTTATGTAAGCTATCGGGCCGAATAGGTCCATGTGGAGTAGCTCAAGTGGCCTGTCAGTCATCATGATGTTCTTGTTTGGATGATGAACACTAACTTGCTTCCCTGCTTGGCACGCGCTACAAATCTTATCTTTTTCAAAATGAACATTTGTTAGTCCTAAAATGTGCTCTCCCTTTAGAAGCTTATGAAGATTCTTCATCCCAACGTGGGCTAATCGGCGATGCCAGAGCCAACCCATGTTAGTCTTAGCAATTAAGCAAGTGTCGAGTTCAGCTCTATTGAAATCAACTAAGTATAGCTGACCCTCTAACACTCCCTTAAATGCTATTGAATCATCACTTCTTCTAAAGACAGTAACACCTACATCCGTAAAAAGACAGTTGTAACCCATTTTACATAATTGAGAAACTGAAAGCAAGTTATAATCTAAAGAATCTATAAGAAAAACATTGGAAATAGAACGGTCAGGTGATATAGCAATTTTACCAAGTCCTTTGACCAAACCTTGATTTCCATCCCTGAATGTGATAGCTCTTTGGGGATCTTGGTTTTTCTCATAGGAGGAGAACATCTTTTTCTCCCCAGTCATGTGGTTTGTGCACCCGCTTCTTCTTCTTGTCGTCCTTTGCCATGAGGCACTTGTGGCCGACGTTGGGGAAGAGGAGACCCTTATTGATAGTGATGTTTGCGGCATCCTCGTCGGAAGAGGAGTCGGTGGAGCTCTTGTCGGAGTCCCACTCCCGGCAAACATGGGCATCGTCGCCCTTCTTCTTGTAGTATCTCTTCTTCTCCTTCTTCTTCCCCCTTGTCGTCGCCCCTGTCACTGTCACTAGAAATAGGACATTTTGCTATAAAGTGACCAGGCTTACCACACTTGTAGCAAACTTTCTTGGAGCGGGGCTTGTTGTCTTTCCCCTTCTTTGCTTGAGGATTTGGCGAAAGCTCTTGATGATGAGCGCCATCTCCTTACTGTCGAGCTTGGAGGCGTCGATGGGGACTCTACTTGGTGTAGAATCCTTCTTCTCTTCTTCCGTTGCCTTGAATGCAACAGGTTGCACCTCAGGTGTTGAGGTGGCGCCTTGCTCGATGATTTTCTTGGAGCCTTTGATCATCAATTCAAAGCTCACAAATTTTCCTATCACTTCCTCGGGAGACATTAGTTTGTATCTAGGATCACCACGAATTAATTGTACTTGAGTAGGATTAAGAAAAACTAGTAATCTTAGAATAACCTTGACCATTTCATGGTCATCCCATTTGGTGCTCCCGAGGTTGCGCACTTGGTTCACCAAGGTCTTTAGCCGGTTATACATGGCTTGCGTGTCTTCTCCTTGGTTGAGCATGAAACGACCGAGCTCCCCCTTGATCATCTCTCGCTTGGTGATCTTTGTCACCTCATCTCCTTCGTGTGCGGTCTTGAGCACGTCCCAAATCTCTTTGGCGCTCTTCAACCCTTGCACCTTATTATACTCCTCTCGACTTAGAGAGGCGAGGAGTATAGTGGTGGCTTGGGAGTTGAAGTGCTGGATTTGGGCAACCTCATCCGAGTCATAGTCTTCATCCCCTATGGATGGTACCTGTACTCCAAACTCAATAACATCCCAAATGCTAGTGTGGAGTGAGGTTAGATGGTGCCTCATTTTATCACTCCACATATTATAATCTTCACCATCAAAAATGGGTGGTTTGCCTAATGGGACGGAAAGTAAAGGAGTACGTTTGGAAATGCGAGGATAGCGTAGGGGGATCTTACTAAACTTCTTGCGCTCATGGCGCTTAGAAGTGACGGACGGCGCGTCGGAGCCCGAGGTGGATGGCGATGAAGAATCGGTCTCATAGTAGACCACCTTCTTCATTTTCTTTTTCTTGTCACCACTTCGATGCGACTTGTGAGGAGGTGATTCCTCCTTCTTCTTGTTGCGGGACTCTCCCGATGGAGCCTTCCCGTGGCTTGTAGCGGGCTTCTCGCCGGTCACCATCTCCTTCTTGGCGTGTTCTCCTGACATCACTTCGAGCGGTTAGGCTCTAATGAAGTACCGGTTCTGATACCAATTGAAAGTCGTCTAGAGGGGGGTGAATAGGTGGAATCTGAAATTTATAAACTTTAAGCACAACTACAAGCCAGGGTTAGCGTTAGAAATATAATCAAGTCTGAGAGAGAGGGCGAAAACAAATCAACCAAAGAAACAGAGCGGATGACACGGTGATTTGTTTTACCGAGGTTCGGTTCTTGCAAACCTACTCCCCGTTGAGGTGGTCACAAAGATCGGGTCTCTTTCAACCCTTTCCCTCTCTCAAACGATCACTTAAACCGAGTGAGCTTTCTCCTTATCTCACGGGTCACTTAGACCCCGCAAGGACCACCACACACTTGGTGTCTCTTGCCTTGGTTACAAAACACTTGAGAACAAGAAATGAGGAAGGAAGAAAGTGATCCAAGCGCAAGAGCTCAAATGAACACGGCAAACTCTCTCTTCTAGTCACTATTGCTTTGAGTGGAATTGGGACTTGGAGATGTTTTGATTCACTCTAATTGTGTCTTAAATTGAATGCTATAGCTCTTGTATTGAATGTGTTGGCTGAAAACTTGGATGCTTTGAAGTGTTGGTGGTTGGGGGTATTTATAGCCCCAACCACCAAAGTGGCCGTTGGGAGGGGCTGCTGCCTTATGGCGCACCGGACAGTCCGGTGGGCCACCGGACATTGTCCGGTGCGCCAACCACGTCACCCAACCGTTAGGGTTCGACCGTTGGAGCTCTGACATGTGGGGCCACCGGACAGTCCGGTGGTGCACTGGACAGTCACTGTTCACTGTCCGGTGCGCCTTCTGGCGCCTGCTTTGACTTCTGCGCACATAGTTGCACTGTTCACATTCACTGTAGCCTTTTGTAGACGACCGTTGGCGTAGGTAATCGTTGCTTCGCTGGCACACCGGACAGTCCGGTGTTACACTGGATAGTCCGATGAATTATAGTAGAGTGGCTCCCCAAATTCCCAAAGCTAGCAAGTTTGAGTTGATCCACCCTTGTGCACCGGACACTGTCCGGTGGCACACCGGATGGTCTGGTGCGCCAGACTAGGGCAGCCTTCGGTTGTCTTTTGCTCTTTTTATTTGAACCCTTTCTTGGACTTTTTATTGGTTTATGTTGAAACTTTGGCACCTGTAGAACTCATAGTCTAGAGCAAACTAGTTAGTCCAATAGTTTGTGTTGGGCAATTCAACCACCAAAATCATTTAGGAAAAGGTTTGACCCTATTTCCCTTTCAGTATCTCACCTCGGGGCGGAGCTCGGGAGGCTTGGAGCGGTCTCCGACGAGCTGGATGGCCGGGTAAGCGGGCGCCGGTCTCCGACGGTGGCTGGCGGCGAGGGCAGAGCGCGAGAGAGGGCGAAGCTGCGCAAAATGAGGTGAGGGGTGTGCGCGGGGCACTGGCGGGGCTTTATGAAGGGAGCTGGAAGCGTGGGCGGGCGTCGTGGCCGAGAAACCCGGCGACGTGCGTGAGTGCACACGCGCCAGTCCACGGCGAGCGCGGAGAAGGCAGAACTGACAGGGTTGGCCCACGGTGCAGAGGGAGAAGAAAGGGGTGTGCGGGGCAATGGCTCGGCGACTGGCAAAACGGGCCCACGAGATAGAGAGAGAAAGGGAGCGCGCAGGCGAAGGAAACTGGCGCCGACAGATCGGCCCCAGCGGCAGAGAGCGAGAGAGAGAGCGCGCGCGGGAGTGAAAGCCGCCGCTGACAGGCAAGGCCCGCCTGTCAGGCGGCACGGGCCTTGCCTGTCAGCCGGCACGGGCGCACGGGCGCGCGGCCTAACTAGGCCGAGCTAGGCTGCTAGGCTGCTTTTTCTTTTTCTTTTTCTCTAGATTTGCTAATTCCTTTTCTATTTCTTTTCTATAGGGTTTTCAATTCCAAATTCAAATTAGGTTTCAAATTCAAATAAATTCAAACATGTGCAACACTTCAAAGAATATTTTAAGCTCAGCATGATGCAACATGTCATGACCCAAAATGTTTTGGCAAAAATAAATAATTAAATCTCCCTATCTTAAGCTAGGTCTACTTAAAAAGGAAAAAGGGAGGGGAAATCTAGAGAGAGATAGAACCTAGGGTGAGAGAGAGAAGAGTAACACATGATTTTGGGTGATCATTAGAAAGAAATTTTATACCCCCAAAATCAGGGTGTTACAGACCTATCCCCCTTAAAAGAATCTCGCCCTCGAGATTCAGGGCTGGCTAGAAAAGAACTCAGGGTACTTGGCTTTTAAATCATCTTCTCGTTCCCAGGTTGCTTCTTCTTCTGAGTGATGACCCCATTTGGCTTTGCACATTCTGATGGTACTTCTCCGAGTGACCCGATCTGCTGTCTCCAGAATTTGAGTTGGCTTCTCAATATAAGTCAGATCTTCTTGAACTTCAAGATCCTCTGCTAGCAACTGCTCTTTTGGCACTCCCAAGCATTTCCTCAACTGAGACACATGGAACACATCGTGAACAGCGGACAGATTCTCTGGCAAGCTGAGTTGATTAGCCACCTCCCCATGTCTGGCTTGAATCTGATACGGTCCAATATAACGAGGTGCTAGCTTGCCTTTGACTCCAAACCTTTTGGTTCCTCTGATGGGTGAAACCTTCAAGTAGACATAGTCTCCCACTTCAAAACTGAGTTCTCTTCTTCTGGTGTCAGCATAGCTGCGCTGTCTGGACTGTGCTGCCTTTAAATTCTCTCGAACTATTCTGATGTTGTCGGGGACCATAATTAGGGGTACCCTCAAGGCTCCTAATTCTCAGCTGGTAACCCCCATCAGCATAAAGCTGCAAAGGCCTGATGGGTGCGATCAAGTCAGGGATCAGTCCATTCGAGGGACTCGATCACGCCTCGCCCGAGCCTAGCCTCAGACAAGGGCAGCCGACCCCGGAGGATCTCCGCCTCGCCCGAGGCCCCCCTCCAGCGGCGAACACGTTCCCGGCTCGCCCGAGGCCCTGTCTTCGCCAAGAAGCAACCCTGACCAAATCGCAGGAGCGTTTAATGCAAAGGTGGCCTGACACCTTTATCCTGACGCGCGCCCCTCAGCTGACAGAGCCAAAGTGACCGCCATCACTTCGCCGCTCCACTGACCGGTCTGACAGAAAGACAGCGCCGCCTGCGCCGACTGCGGTGCCACTTGACAGAGTGAGGCTGACAGGCAGTCAGGCCTGGCCACACGCACCATAGGAAACTCCGCTCCGCCCGACCCAGGGCTCGGACTCGGGCTAAGCCCCGGAAGACGGCGCACTCCGCTTCGCCCGACCCAGGGCTCGGACTCGGGCTAAGCCCCGGAAGACGGCGAACTTCGCTCCGCCCGACCCAGGGCTTGGACTCGGGCTAAGCCCCGGAAGACGGCGAACTCCGCTCCGCCCAACCCAGGGCTCAGACTCGGGCTAAGCCCCGGAAGACGGCGAACTCCGCTCCGCCCGACCCAAGGCTCGGACTTGGGCTCAGCCTCGGAAGACGGCGAACTCCGCTCCACCTGACCCAGGGCTCGGACTTGGGCTCAGCCCCAAAGACGACGAACTCCGCTTCGCCCGACCCCAGGACTCAAATTCCGCCCTGGCCTCAGCCAACGGCCTCCGCCTCGCCCGACCTAGGGGCTCGGACTCGGCCTCGGCCACGGAAGACAGACTCGACCTCGACCTCGGAGGAGCCTCCACATCGCCCAACCTAGGGCGCGGACCGGCCACGTCAACAGGAGGCGCCATCATTTCCCTACTCCAAGCTGACTCAGGCTACGGGGAACAAGACCGGCGTCCCATCTGGCTCGCTCCGCCAGATAGGCGATGATGGCGCCCCACACGCTCCCTGACGATGGCGGCTCTCGGCCCCCTTACGGAAGCAAGAGGACGTCAGCAAGGACTCGATGGCCCCGACAGCTGTCCCTCTGCCAGGCCCCAGCGCTCCTCCGACGGCCACGACATCACACAAACCGGGCGCCAAAATCTCTCCGGCCGCCACGATGGCGTGTACTTAGGGCGCTAGCTCTCCTCCGCTAGACACGTAGCACTCTGCTACACCCCCCATTGTACACCTGGATCCTCTCCTTGCGCCTATAAAAGGAAGGACCAGGGCCCTCTTAGAGAGGGTTGGCCGCACGGGGACGAGGACGAGACGGGCGCTCGCGTGAGGCCGCTCGCTCCTTCCCCCGTGTGGACGCTTGTAACCCCCTACTGCAAGCGCACCCGACCTGGGCGCAGGACGAACACGAAGGCCGCGGGATTTCCACCTCTCTCACGCCCATCTCCGGCCACCTCACTTCCCCCCTTCGCGCTCGGCCTCGCGTCGACCCATCTGGGTTGGGGCACGCGGCGACACTTCACTCGTCGGCTCAGGGACCCCCCGGTCTCGAAACGCCGACAGTTGGCGCGCCAGGTAGGGGCCTGCTGCGTGTTGACGAACAGCTTCCCGTCAAGCTCCAGATGGGTAGTCTCCAGCAACCTCTCCAGCCCGGGACGGTGCTCCGTTTTGGGAGCCTTGAGTTCATGTCCCTCGACGGTAGCTATGACATGATACTCTTTCCACCGCCGGGCGACAGCGACAATGGCGGCCGACAGTCCGCCCGCCGGCGGCGGGATCGACGACGTCTTCCCCGCGTGGTGGAAGAACAACCTTCGAGCTCACCCCGTCCTCTTCCTCGTCGACGGAGGAGGAGGAGGCGGGGCAACCAAGGCCAAGCAGGAGGCGGCGCCTCGTCAGCCGTCGAGCGAGTCGACAACGCCAGCACTCCAACGAGGGGCGCACCGGGCATCGGCCTCGCGCTTGAGACGAAGACGAGCGCTGTCTCCCCGCGACACGTCAATCCCGAGCAAACGGACGACGCCAGCACGCTCGCGAAAGGCTTGCTGGGTGTCACCCTCGTACCTGAGACGACGGTGCAGTCAGTCCCCGACGTGACCTCATCACCGCCCGTCGACCAAGAGGTACCGACCGATTCCCATCCCACGCCTTTCAGATTTAGCCTCGACCCGCCTAGCGGCTCCGCTTTGGCAGACGCTTTCGTAGAGGCGAATCTGAACCCTCTGGGGTTTCGTATGCGGTCACCTTGGGACCGGCTGACGGACGTCTCGACCTATGGGCCCTCTGGGTCCGAGGAAGACGACGAGCCCAGCTTCTGTTGGGATTTCTCCGGACTTGGCAACCCCAGTGCCATGCGGGACCTCATGACCACATGCGACTACTGCCTTTCCGACTGTTCCGATGGTAGCCATAGCCTCGGCGACGAGGACTGCGGCCCGAGCCGCGAATGTTTCCACGTCGATCTAGGGGGTCCCTCCGAAGGCAACCATCTCGGCATGCCGGAGGACGGTGATCTCCCTAGGCCGGTGCCTCGCGTTGACATCCCGCGGGAGCTAGCTGTGGTCCCCGTTCCGGCGAGGGGTCACGACCCACAACTTGAGCAAATCCACGGGGTGCAGGCCAGGCTCGATGAGGGAGCAGGAGCGCTTGAGCCAATCCACCGTGACGTCGGGCAGGCATGGGCGGGCCAGCCTCCGGCCGGAGAAAATGCGTCATCTACCCCAGGGCTTCCAGCACCGCATCGCCGACGATGTCAGGGTCAGGCCGCCACCCGCATCCAGTGGGGTCGGCCAGAACCTGGCTGCAGCAGCAATGCTCCTCCGCGCGATGCCAGAGCCATCAACCACCGAGGGGCGGCGAATCCAGGGAGAGCTCAAGGATCTCCTGGAATGCGCCGTGGTCTGGCGGGCCGAGAGCTCCGCCTCCCGAAGGCAGGGGTACCCATCGGAACATCATGCTGCGACTTCCCGATGCATGCGGGAAGCCTCGGTCTACACCGGGCGCACGCGCAACACAGCGCCTGCGGCCCCGGGTTGCCTCGACAACGAGCACCATCACCGCGATCGTCGGGCCCACCTCGACGAGAGGGTGCGCCGAGGCTACCACCCCAGGCGTGGGGGACGCTACGACAGCGGGGAGGATCGGAGTCCCTCGCCCGAACCACCCGGTCCGCAGGCCTTCACCATACGACGGGCGCCGTTCCCGACCCGGTTCCGACCCCCGACTACTATCACAAAGTACTCGGGGGAGACGAGACCGGAACTGTGGCTCGCGGACTACCGTCTGGCCTGCCAACTGGGTGGAACGGACGATGACAACCTCATCATCCGCAACCTCCCCCTGTTCCTCTCCGACACCGCTCGCGCCTGGTTGGAGCACCTGCCTCCGGGGCAGATCTCCAACTGGGACGACCTAGTCCAAGCTTTCGCCGGCAATTTCCAGGGCACGTACGTGCGCCCCGGGAATTCCTGGGACCTCCGAAGCTGCCGACAGCAGCCGGGAGAGTCTCTCCGGGACTACATCCGGCGATTCTCAAAGCAGCGCACCGAGCTGCCCAACATCACCGACTCGGATGTCATCGGCGCGTTCCTCGCCGGCACCACCTGCCGCGACCTGGTGAGCAAGCTGGGTCGCAAGACCCCCACCAGGGCGAGCGAGCTGATGGACATCGCCACCAAGTTCGCCTCCGGCCAGGAGGCGGTCGAGGCTATCTTCCGGAAGGACAAGCAGCCCCAGGGCCGCCCATCGGAAGATGCCCCCGAGGCGTCAGCTCAGCGTGGCGCCAGGAAGAAGGGCAAGAAGAAGTCGCAAGCGAAACGCGACACCGCCGACGCGGACCTTGTCGCCGCCGCCGAGTACAAGAACCCTCGGAAACCCCCCGGAGGTCCCAACCTTTTCGACAAGATGCTCAAGGAGCCGTGCCCCTATCACCAGGGGCCCGTCAAGCACACCCTTGAGGAGTGCGTCATGCTTCGGCGCCACTTCCACAGGGCCGGGCCACCCGCGGAGGGTGGCAGGGCCCGCGACGACGACAAGAAGGAAGATCACCAGGCAGGAGAGTTCCCCGAGGTCCACGACTGCTTCATGATCTACGGCGGGCAAGCGGCGAACGCCTCGGCTCGGCACCGCAAGCAAGAGCACCGGGAGGTCTGTTCGGTGAAGGTGGCGGCGCCAGTCTACCTAGACTGGTCCGACAAGCCCATCACCTTCGACCAAGCCGACCACCCCGACCATGTGCCGAGCCCGGGGAAATACCCGCTCGTCGTTGACCCCGTCATCGGCAACGTCGGGCTCACCAAGGTCCTCATGGACAGAGGCAGCAGCCTCAACATCATCTACGCCGAGACCCTCGGGCTTCTGCGTATCGATCTGTCCTCGGTCCGGGCGGGCGCTGCGCCTTTCCATGGGATCATCCTCGGGAAGTGCGTCCAACCCCTCGGACAACTCGATCTGCCCGTCTGCTTCGGAACACCCTCCAACTTCCGAAGGGAGACCCTGACGTTCAAGGTGGTCGGGTTCCGAGGAACCTACCACGCGTTATTGGGGGGGGCCCTGCTACGTGAAGTTCATGGCCGTCCCCAACTACACCTACCTCAAGCTCAAGATGCCGGGCCCCAACGGGGTCATCACCGTCGGCCCCACGTACAAACACGCGTTCGAATGCGACGTAGAGTGCGTGGAGTACGCCGAAGCCCTCGCCGAGTCCGAGGCCCTCATCGCCGACCTGGAGAGCCTCTCTAAGGAGGTGCCATACGTGAAGCGTCATGCCGGCAACTTCGAGCCAGCGGAGACGGTTAAGTCCGTCCCCCTCGACCCCAGCAGCGACGCCTCCAAGCAAGTCCGGATCGGCTCCGGGCTCGATCCCAAATAGGAAGCAGTGCTCGTCGACTTTCTCCGCGCGAACGCCGACGTCTTCGCGTGGAGTCCCTCGGACATGCCCAGCATACCGAGGGATGTCGCCGAGCACTCGCTGGACATCCGAGCCGGAGCCCGACCCGTCAAGCAGCCTCTGCGCCGATTCGACGAGGAGAAGCGCAGAGCCATAGGTGAGGAGATCCATAAGCTAATGGCGGTAGGGTTCATCAAAGAGGTATTCCATCCCAAATGGCTTGCCAACCCTGTGCTTGTGAGAAAGAAAGGGGGAAATGGCGGATGTGTGTAGACTACACTGGTCTGAACAAAGCATGTCCGAAGGTTCCCTACCCTCTGCCTCGCATCGATCAAATTGTGGATTCCACTGCTGGGTGCGAAACCCTGTCTTTCCTCGATGCCTACTCAGGGTATCACCAAATCAGGATGAAAGAGTCCGACCAGCTCGCGACTTATTTCATCACACCCTTCGGCATGTACTGCTATGTCACCATGCCGTTCGGCTTGAGGAATGCGGGCGCGACGTACCAACGGTGCATGAACCATGTGTTCGGCGAGCACATTGGCCGCACGGTCGAGGCCTACGTCGATGACATCGTAGTCAAGATGAGGAAAGCCTCCGACCTCCTTTCCGACCTTGAAGTGACATTCCGATGTCTCAAGGCGAAAGGTGTCAAGCTCAATCCCGAAAAGTGTGTCTTCGGGGCGCCCCGAGGCATGCTCTTGGGGTTCATCGTCTCCGAGCGGGGCATCGAAGCCAACCCGGAGAAGATCGCAGCCATCACCAGCATGGGGCCCATCTAGAACTTGAAAGGCGTACAGAGGGTCATGGGATGTCTCGCGGCTCTGAGCCGCTTCATCTCACGCCTCGACGAAAGAGGTCTACCCCTGTACCGCCTCTTAAGGAAGGCCGAGCGCTTCACTTGGACCCCTGAGGCCGAGGAAGCCCTCGGGAACCTGAAGGCGCTCCTCATGAAGGCGCCTATCTTGGTGCCCCCAGCTGCCGGAGAAGCCCTCTTGGTCTACGTCGCCGCGACCACTCAGGTGGTTAGCGCCGCGATTGTGGTCGAGAGGCAAGAAGAGGGGCATGCATTGCCTGTTCAGATGCCAGTCTACTTCGTCAGCGAGGTACTGTCCGAAACCAAAATCCGCTACCCACAAGTTCAGAAGCTGCTGTACGCTGTGATCCTGACACGGCGGAAGTTGTGACACTACTTCGAGTCTCATCCGGTAACTGTGGTGTCATCCTTCCCCCTGGGGGAGATCATCCATTGCCGAGAGGCCTCGGGTAGGATTGCAAAGTGGGTGGTGGAAATCATGGGCGAAACAATCTCGTTCGCCCCTCGGAAGGCCATCAAATCCCAGGTCTTGGCGGACTTCGTGGCTGAATGGGTTGACACCCAGCTACCAACAGCTCCGATCCAACCGGAGCTCTGGACCATGTTCTTCGATGGGTCGCTGATGAAGACAGGAGCCGGCGCAGGCCTACTCTTCATCTCGCCCCTCGGGAAGCACCTACGCCTCCACTTCCCAGCGTCCAACAATGTAGCTGAGTACGAGGCTCTGGTCAACGGGTTGCGGATTGCCGTCGAGCTAGGGGTCTGACGCCTCGACGCTCGCGGTGACTCGTAGCTCATCATCGACCAAGTCATGAAGAACTCCCACTGCCGCGACCCGAAGATGGAGGCCTACTGCGATGAGGTTCGGCGCCTGGAAGACAAGTTCTATGGGCTCGAGCTCAACCACATTGCTTGGCGCTACAACGAGACTGCGGACGAGCTGGCTAAAATAGCCTCGGGCGAACAACGGTTCCCCCGGACGTCTTCTCCCGAGATCTACATCAACCCTCCGTCAAGATCGACGACGCGCCCAAGCCTGAGGCACCCTCGGCCCAGCCCGAGGTACCCTTGGCACAGTCCGAGGCACCCTCGGCTCGGCCCGAGGTACCCTTGGTTCGGCCCGAGGTACCCTCGGCCCCCGAGGGCGAGACGCTACGCGTCGAGGGGGCAAAGCGGGGTCACGCCTGATCAAAACTGGCAGACCCTGTACCTGCAATATCTCCACCGAGGAGAGCTACCCCTTGACCGAGCCGAAGCTCGGCGGTTGGCGCGGCGCGCCAAGTCGTTCGTCTTGCTGGGAGAAGGGAAGGAGCTCTACCACCGCAGCCCTTCAGGCATCCTCCAGCGATGCATCTCCACCACCGAAGGTCAGGAACTCCTCCGAGAAATACACTCGGGGCTTGCGGCCACCACGCAGCACCTCGAGCCCTTGTCGGAAATGCTTTCCGACAAGGTTTCTACTGGCCAACGGCGGTGGCCGACGCCACTAGAATTGTCCGCGCCTGCGAAGGGTGTCAGTTCTATGCAAGGCAGACCCACCTGCCCGCTCAAGCTCTGCAGACGATACCCATCACATGGCCTTTTGCTGTGTGGGGTCTAGACCTCGTCGGCCCCTTGCAGAAGGCACCCGGGGGCTACACGCACCTGTTGGTCGCCATCGACAAATTTTCCAAGTGGATCAAGGTCCAACCCCTGAACAGCATCAGGTCCGAGCAGGCGGTGGCATTCTTCACCAACATCATCCATCGTTTCGGGGTCCCGAACTCCATCATCACCGACAACGGCACCCAGTTCACCGGCAGAAAGTTCCTGGACTTCTGCGAGGATCACCACATCCGGGTGGACTGGGCCGCCGTGGCTCATCCCATGACGAATGGGCAAGTAGAGCGTGCCAACGGCATGATTCTACAAGGACTCAAGCCTCGGATTTACAACGACCTCAACAAGTTCGGCAAGCGATGGATGAAGGAACTCCCCTCGGTGGTCTGGAGCCTGAGAACGACACCGAGCCGAGCCACGGGCTTCACGTCGTTCTTTCTAGTCTATGGGGCCGAGGCCATCTTGCCCACAGACCTGGAATACGGTTCCCCGAGGACAAGGGCCTATGCCGACCAAAGCAACCAAGCTAGTCAAGAAGACTCGCTGGACCAGCTGGAAGAGGCTCGGGACAAGGCCTTACTACACTCAGCGCGGTACCAGCAGTCCATGCGACGCTACCACGCCCGAGGGGTCCGGTCCCGAGACCTCCAGGTGGGCGACCTGATGCTTCGTGCCTGCAACTGCACCGCCACCTGCGCCACCACCGCGCCTCCTCGACTGCGGAACCAATACCACGACTCGAGGCGACCCAGCGCACGACCCAGCGGCTCCAGCCTGGCGCGACGGTCAATGCGGCCGAAAATGGGCCGGCAGTAATGGCGGTGGCAGGCGGGCAGGAGCAGCGGTCACGTCGTCAGCCAAGCTTACGTCCCATCCAGGGGCAGCAAGAGAACCCTCTCTCACGGCGTGAAGACAACGCGCCCGTGTTCCGTTCCTCGAACGGCTCGCGCACGCGCAACGGCTGCCCTGCGAACCACTCGCCCCGTCGCATTAACTCCGCGGCGGGACAGGCGGTGCCTCTGGCAGGAGAAGCGAGCGACGCTTCGCCTTCGCCATAATGACCGCGTCAAAAAAGGTACGCCGCGTCATTCGATTTCGTATCCTTTTCCTTTTTTCCTCTTTCTCTCTCTTGCAACAGGGACCGGGAAAGGGGGATACCCCGAAAAGGACCCTTCCCCGTGAAGGAACCAGGCTCCGAGCCTCCCTACTTATCAGAGGTTCGAAGGCTGGCCCCTCGGAAGGGTTCAACAGCCGCCTCAGAGCACGTGGGCTCCACACCCACTACTGGTCAGAGGTTCGAAGGCCTGCCCCTCGGAAGGGTTCAACGGCCGCCTCAGGCTACTCGGGCTCCGCGCCCACTACTGATCAGGGGTTCGAAGGCTGGCCCCGGAAGGGTTCACAGCCGCCTCAGACACAGAGCGAGGGATGACCATGGGTACGTTCGATACATAACCAAGGCTCGGGCTGCGCTCCCGAGGTACCCTTGGACATTTCTGAGACCAGCAGGAACGATCTTGTAACGGAATCCCATTAGAGGGAGGCATCGAGCCCTCGGACCCCGTCGCCAGGGGACCGGGTCCGGCAGATCACCCGCAGGTACTTTTGGGCGCGCCTCTGGGCCTCTAGCCGACCCCTAATGAATGGGGAATGGACGTCCGCTCGGATCACCCGCCTGCAGCTCACCGGAGACACCATGTTCGGCGCCCACCGAGGGCAACATGGCGCTCTCCCCCCTCCTCCTTGCGAAAAGGCGACGCAGGGGCGTATGTAAAAAAGTCGAGTCTGTCCCTGATCGCCCTCTCGCCCTGTGCAGAGGCTCGGGGGCTGCTCTCGCAAACCCGGCTCCGGCCAAACCGTTGACAGCGTCAACATACCAGCCCGAGAACTTGGGACCCGACCGTACACCCAGGCTACGGCCAGCTCGCATGAGGGAACGACCAGACCAGCCGAAGCATTGCGCGAGGCGTTAAGACCTCGGAGGAGTCAAACCACTCCTCCGAGGCCTCGGGGGCTACACCCGGCGGGTGCGCTCGCGCGCACCCACCGGAACAAAACGCAACCGAGAAAGGCTGGTCCCCTTGCAAAAAAGTGCGACGAAAGCCTCCAAGCGAGTGCTAACACTCCCTTCGAGGCTCGGGGGCTACTGTCGGGGACCATAATTAGGGGTACCCTCAAGGCTCCTAATTCTTAGCTGGTAACCCCCATCAGCATAAAGCTGCAAAGGCCTGATGGGTGCGATCAAGTCAGGGATCAGTCCATTCGAGGGACTCGATCACGCCTCGCCCGAGCCTAGCCTCGGACAAGGGCAGCCGACCCCGGAGGATCTCCGCCTCGCCCGAGGCCCCCCTCCAGCAGCGAACACGTTCCCGGCTCGCCCGAGGCCCTGTCTTCGCCAAGAAGCAACCCCGACCAAATCGCAGGAGCGTTTAATGCAAAGGTGGCCCGACACCTTTATCCTGACGCGCGCCCCTCAGCTGACAGAGCCGAAGTGACCGCCGTCACTTCGCCGCTCCACTGACCGGTTTGACAGAAAGACAGCGCCGCCTGCGCCGACTGCTGTGCCACTTGACAGAGTGAGGCTGACAGGCAGTCAGGCCCGGCCGCACGCACCATAGGAAACTCCGCTCCGCCCGACCCAGGGCTCGGACTCGGGCTAAGCCCCGGAAGACGGCGAACTCCGCTCCGCCCGACCTAGGGCTCGGACTCGGGCTAAGCCCCGGAAGACGGCGAACTCCGATCCGCCCGACCCAGGGCTCGGACTCGGGCTAAGCCCCGGAAGACGGCGAACTCCGCTCCGCCCAACCCAGGGCTCGGACTCGGGCTAAGCCCCGGAAGACGGCGAACTCCGCTCCACCCGACCCAGGGCTCGAACTTGGGCTCAGCCCCGGAAGACGGCGAACTCCGCTCCGCCCGACCCAGGGCTCGGACTTGGGCTCAGCCTCAGAAGACGACGAACTCCGCTTCGCCCGACCCCAGGACTCAAATTCCACCCTGGCCTTAGTCAACGGCCTCCGCCTCACCCGACCTAGGGGCTCGGACTCGGCCTCGGCCATGGAAGACGGACTCGACCTCGACCTCGGAGGAGCCTCCACATCGCCCAACCTAGGGCGCGGACCGGCCACATCAACAGGAGGCGCCATCATTTCCCTACTCCAAGCTGACTCAGGCTACGGGGAACAAGACCAGCGTTCCATCTGGCTCGCTCCGCCAGATAGGCGATGATGGCGCCCCGCACGCTCCCTGACGATGGCGGCTCTCGGCCCCCTTACAGAAGCAAGAGGACGTCAGCAAGGACTCGACGGCCCCGATAGCTGTCCCTCCGCCAGGCTCCAGCGCTCCTCCGACGGCCACGACATCACACAAACCGGGCGCCAAAATCTCTCCGGCCGCCACGATGGCGTGTACTTAGGGCGCTAGCTCTCCTCCGCTAGACACGTAGCACTCTGCTACACCCCCCATTGTACACCTGGATCCTCTCCTTGCGCCTATAAAAGGAAGGACCAGGGACCTCTTAGAGAGGGTTGGCCGCACGGGGACGAGGACGAGACGGGCGCTCGCGTGAGGCCGCTCGCTCCTTCCCCCGTGTGGACGCTTGTAACCCCCTACTGCAAGCGCACCCGACCTAGGCGCCGGACGAACACGAAGGCCGCGGGATTTCCACCTCTCTCACGCCCATCTCCGGCCACCTCACTTCCCCCCTTCGCGCTCGGCCTCGCGTCGACCCATCTGGGCTGGGGCACGCGGCGACACTTCACTCGTCGGCTCAGGGACCCCCGGTCTCGAAACGCCGACAGATGTTCTCTTCGGCTTCAAGCAAAATATCTGGTCCGAACACCTGTCTTTCACCGGGTTGGTCCCAATGCAATAGAGTCCTGCAATTCCTCCCATAGAGCGCTTCGAATGGTGACATCTTCAAACTGGCCTGATAGCTGTTGTTGTAAGAGAATTCTGCATATGGTAATCTCTTGTCCCAACCTATTTTGTCTTGCAAAGAACAAGCCCTCAACATGTCCTCCAGAATCTGATTGGTTCTCTCCGTTTGACCATCTGTCTGTGGGTGGTAAGCTGAGCTGAACTTAAATGTGTGCCCAAAGCTTCATGCAACTGCTGCCAAAAATGAGAGGTGAACTGAGTACCTCTATCTGATACTAAACACCACAGCACCACATCA